>JASPKZ010002967.1:0-13627 GCA_030220185.1 Diploptera punctata
GAAATTTGCCTATGTTGGTTTGAAATATCTTCCCACCCCACTTTTTGCATTAAATCTCTAAAACAAGTTCATATAATATCGAGAGGCTACAAATATGCATCTAATTCTTCATAGAACTCATCCTTACCTTGTCAGCTTTTTTCTCTGGGGAGCTTATATTCAATTAAAATTCATCTCGTTGACCCTTTAGAATTATGTAGATATCCTATCCTGACAAACTTAATATCTCGGAAGCAGACAGGATTCTCCTTCTGACTAAAAAACATTCCAAATGCAGGTCTTTCTGCCACCCGAGCCTAATTCCAGCTCGCCTGTTCCTGACTACCTCTCCTGGCCACCTACTTTCCTGAAAGCGACTTATCCAAGGTGAGTTATCTAACTCCCGCGTCTAATATCTCTATGCCTGCTATTGTATAAAGTCGAGAACATGTCCCTGTGTTTGAACCTGTGGCATGGTGTCCCTAAAGTAGTCCCCGCCTGGAGAACCAAATGGGGGACTATTTGACCTCGGAAAATTGTACCCAAGTGGAACCATTCCGCATTTCTGGACGTTGTTGTATTTTTACAGTGAAAGATTCTTTTGACCAAGGTACACTTTTTTCATCTGGCCTATCACCTGTGACCAGTCCGGCATCGTGTAAACCTATCGGCAGCAATGCTAACTCGCCAGCGTAGGTCTTGGAATCACATAAGCAAGCAAGCCACTCCACTATTGACAAGGTAAAGATCCATGGAGGGCATTTGGTAAATATTAAACATTATAATTATTTTTAGCTTCTGAGTATTTATTTATTCGCTAAATAATCACTCCAAATCCAATGCGAGGTTGAGTTTTTCATTAGACTAAATCATTCACGACTTTGGTGTCGTTCATGATTTTTTTCAGGAAAACACAACCTCTTGTTAGATTACTGTTGATAAATATTTATTTTTGGGTATACCAGTCCCATATTTTTATGTAAAACTGAATACAAAAATAACTTAATATAATAAATTTCGAAATTTTTTACATTATGAGGTTTCTTAATAAGAATCAAATTAATCGTGAATTCTTCTACCTCATACGATCTATGTTTTTTTAACACAGAACTGTAGTATTCGGGGAAAACATATCATTACCATGTTCGGGCTGTTTTCACGACTGTCAATTTTTTTATTATGCCAGTAATTTCCTAAAATTTCAAATTACAAACATAATAAAAAATTGACAGTTGTGAAAACAGTGAAGATGGGAATGATATGTTTCCTGATACTGCAGTTCTGTGTTTAAAAAATAGATGTATTTGGTAAGAAGAATTCATGATTGATTTGATTCTTATTAATTAAAAATATCTAACCTCACCTCTTTTCACAGTTCACATTCATTGATAAGAAGGTCTTTCAATGACAGTTCTTGCTTATACTGAATGAATGTAATTCTTCATTCACAAGACTCTGACACTCTTCTGTCAATTTTTCTTATCTCATCATGTAGCTGATTCAGAGTCCTCTTGTTCTGAGTTCTGACCATCTCATCTGGCATCTCCTACAACAAAGTAAATTAAACATAAACCAAACAAGTAGCTTTCACTACATACACCCTCAAACAGTTATACATCATACAATTTATGAGTAGAAATTTAAAAAGTCCATGATGCAGGAAATGTGTTAAGTAAACAAATTCCTCAGTAAGTCAAAGTTATGGTCCGATTTTGCAGGTTTACAAAATAAATTTTCCTTTCATAAGAATTAAATTAATCGTGATTATTTCTACCTCATACTTCTATTTCTATTTCTTTAAATACAACACATGCAGTATCGGCAACTTCTTGTCACCATCGTCAGATGTTTTTCACGAATGTCAATTTTTACTTTTGTTCATAATTATCCAAACTGCCATCTGATGTTCTTTTAAAGAATTATTTCCTAAACTGCCATATGGTGTTCATTTTATCTGAATCATTTTATAAACCCACATTCTGTTGTATTTTTAAGAACTTTGTAATCAAGCTCAGTTCATCTGGAATTTCGAAGTTCATGGTTCTAGTATGGTTTTTTTTGAATATACATTTTTTCCATGAACTTCGAAATTCCAGATGAACCGAGCTTGATTACAAAGTTCTTAAAAAATACAACAGATGGCGGTTTAGAAAAATGATTTATTAAAATTAACACCAGATGGCAGTTTAGGAAAAATAATTCCTTCAAAAGAACATTAGATGGCCGTTTGGATAATAATCAACAAAAGTAAAATTGACAATCGTGAAAACAGCGACATGGTGACAAGAAGTTGCTGATACTGCAATGCTGTGTATTTAAAGAAAATATAGAAGTATGAGGTAAGTAAGAAATAATCACGATTAAATTTAATTCTTATGAATTGAAACTCATTAATGTTAAAAATTCCCAAATTTAATATATAATAAATAATATTTTCCTTTGTTTCATTGGAGAAACTCAATTTCTTATGCTAACTTATTTAAATGTCAGATTACAGAGAAAACAAACCCATCATAACAGGATTTTTCCCCCCCTTTTATAATATGACACCAAATTTAAATAATTTCTATTAAGTTATTTAAAAATGTTAAATAAATTAAACTAATGTATCTTATTAAGGATACATTGCCAATTTAAGGGTTAATTAAATTGTATAATATACTGATACATTGGGATGGTGGATGCAGAGCGATTTTTTATTTTGTTTGGTTTCAGGTAAACTTCCAACTTCTGATGACCAAATTTTGCTGATTTTCAGAGAATACCTTAATTTTTTATTTGAAATACCATATACTGAGTTTCACTGCAAAACACTAAAAATTGTACTAGGTAGAGCGATTTTTTATTTTTGTTTTAGGTAATTTAGGTACACTCTTACAACCTGATTTCCAAGTTTGCTGAGTAACAACTCACTTACCTTTAAATTCATTACTATATTCCAAGTTTGGTTTCTTCTCATAAAACAAAAATTTTGGCTGTTAGAGCATTGTCGCACACGCACACACACATGCATGCATGCACACATGCACGCGCACACACACATATACAGGGTGTTTCAGAATAAGTATTACAGATTTCTAGGGGTTGTAGAGGGGACTTAGTAGATAAAGTTTTGATAAGGAACCCATGTCTGGAAAATGTACTATTTTCAGAAGATTGAATCACAATGGGCTGATATCGTGTGTGTCTTGTGTTTCAGAATAAGTATTACAGGCTTCTAGGAGTTGTAGTACAAGTGTGGTTCCACGAGGCAACCAATGTTATTCATTGCACAAAGTGTACCTGCAACACGTTTTCATACGCACACCCCACAAGACCTGACAGATGTAGTATAACCCATAGAAGTCTATAATACTTTATTCTGAAACTCAAGACACGTGATATCAGCCCATTGTGTTTTGATTTTCAAACTTATTTTACATCGAAAAGTACACATTTCTGGACAAAGGGTTCCTTATCAAAATTTTATCTAAGTCCCTTTTATAACCCCTAGAAGTCTGTGTAATACTTATTCTGAAACATCCTATATATACATTATAAATTTGGTCATGGTCATTTTTAGTGTCTACTAGATAGTGGAAGATCTGTAAATTTTTTCAAAAATCTTTTTATGAGAAAAAAACCTCAATCGTTCCATTTGTTCAGAATTTACTAAAAAGTAAAACAGTAAAAATACTACCTTATTCATTTCCTGCTGCAGGGTATCATTTCGCTTCTGTAATAAATCCAAATCTGACTGGCTATCACACAGCAAGTTTTTATTCTCAGTTTTTCTTTTTCTAAAATAAGCCAGATTTTCTTTAAATACTTTTCTGCACGACTTCAGGTTTTCAATCTTACCTCTAGAAACAAATATAAATATAATTTCTATTACTATGAATCAAGTAAAATGATCAACAGTAGAAATCATTTCAAAATGTTTAGTGGGAAACCCTTAAGGAAAAGACCATTAGGAAGGCCTATAATTGTAGATGAGGAAGAAATTTTTCTCATGAATGACTGGTTACCACCTCCCAGCAATGATGAATTTGGGTAACTACAATAAGCAGCAGGTTCAGAGAATCAGCTGTAATGGCTTGGGAACTTGATATGCTGACTGAATATATTGTCTGTATGTTAGATCCCTCTATAGCCTCTACAAATAACACATGTAGTTGTGAGAACTACTGCTGGCTTGTAGACCAAGGGCCTTCTAGGCGTATTATGCTGTGGAGATTTGTACAGGTGCAGGTGAGAATAATATTCAGATGGATCTTAAGGAACTGGATATTGGTAACACTTACTGGATTCATTTCACTGAAGATAAAGATCAGTAT
The DNA here is from genome assembly GCA_030220185.1 of Diploptera punctata. NCBI lineage: Eukaryota > Metazoa > Arthropoda > Insecta > Blattodea > Blaberidae > Diploptera > Diploptera punctata. The sequence goes on from JASPKZ010002967.1 coordinate 4,296, forward strand.
AAGGCCTTCATGAATGTGGAACTGAACACATGGATTCAATCAGCCTTACAGTTAGTTATGAATCAAATAAAATTATATAAACTTATATTACATGTGAATTCAATCAAAGCATCCATAGTAATTCTGCCCAAGGTCAGGTCTTTCACTGCAATCGTAGCATTTTCTTGCTATGCTTTGCAGCTTTACTGGGAATTATAGATGTGGTAGCTTCCCGTTGCTTTCGACACTGGTGAAGGATGACAGTGATAATGAAAGGATGATGATGATGGCTGGATGACTCTCTCCTGGCATTGGCATAACTCTAATGCACTTCTGAGGTTGGGGCGCCTGGAAGGCGGGATTATATTGCCCCGATGATATGATGAGTGATGATGATGATGATAGTGGTGCGACAGGAGAATCCTTAATCCTACGCTTAATCTAAGATGAATATGAATGATGATGACTGCGATGGCCACATGATATTCGGGGACTGTTTAGACCTTAAAGTTTCCTGACATTTGTCTTACAAATGAGGAAAACCCCAATAAAAAACCTCACCCAGGAAACTGTCCTGACTGGGGATCGAACCCGGGCCTGCTGCGTGACAAGGCAGCATGCTACCTCGAGACTACAGCAGTAGACTTGTTTGCATAATAAAAATGAGAATTTTCCCTCCTTTAATGTGGATCTTAAGAGAATTTAGGTTTAAGTCTCTCCTGGTGATTCATTACACATGGTCAACATGATTTTTGTCTCATGAGTACCAATAGTTGTACTTAATCCAGTTTTTTATTGTGTTTTCAAATATGTATTCAGAATTTCTCCATCACCCACAGTTTTTTTATTTCAATTTCAATTAATGGATTTAAATAATTATTTTTTAATAAACAATTTTTTCGTCCATTTGTTCACTGTAACATAAAACCAAATGAGCTAACTCAGGAGATTTCAGCTATGGAAAGAGATAGCAAGGCAAGATTTTCTCAGAAAGAAAAATATGTGATTCTGATAGTATTTTTTCTGCTGAATTCAAATATGACTAGATCATTGTAGCTTCCTCAGAAAATCAACTACAAAGATCAGTTTATAAATTATAGAAAACTAATAAACGATTATAATTTAAATATATCAACAGAGAAAACAAAGTCAATGGCATTTATTGGAACTCAGCATAAAAGGACAAACATTGTAATTGGAGCAAACATAATTGAACAAGTAACTTGTTTCAATTATCTGGGATGCATGATATCGTACACCAAAATTTGGACATGGAGAAGAAATTAGGGAAATTTCAACGATATGTGGTTTCAATAAGAAGATATTTGAGAAATAAGACCAACAAGGGAAACTCAATTAAAATTTTACACAAACAGTAGCCGTTCCAACATCCATTCATTATTCATTCATTTATTAATTTATTCATGTATATAATGAAAAGCAACGGTGGAAAGTCCACATCCCTGTCTTACTCCATTGTTGATCTTTTCCCAAGAAGATAATTGCCATCTGTTTTAAAAGAGATTTCATTATCTTTATAGATGCTGAAGATATTAGTAATATATTGTTGTGGAACGTTATCATCAGCTAAAATTTGGTAGTAATATATTTCTGTCTACTTTGTCAAAAGCCTTTATGAAGTCAACGAAGGCGATATGAGTTTTCTATATTGTTTCTATAAGTATACATATAAGAAAAATGTCAGAGGCCGCAAGAATAAATGCAAATATAAAATTATTTTAACTTGTTACTTAGGGCCGTCATCGATTAATATATGCACTAATATAAACTTTCATGTACCTCCACGCTGATGGGGTGACGGGTTAAGTACAACTATTGGTACTCATGAGACAAAAATCATGTTGACCAGTGTTATTGTTGGACCATCAAGAGGGATGCTCCACAGGCAAAATATAGCAGAAAATCGTCATTTCTTACTTTCTAGATGAGTCCAAATGTTCGAATATTGTGTAATTACGAATGTAGAAAAATATTAAAGTGTTTGAAATTATAAATTCGCATCTCTCGGAAACCTTGCATGATGGAGAAAAACCTATATCATATTTGAATTCAGGATAAAAAATACTATCAGAATCACATATTTTTCTTTCTGAGACAAAAAAAAGTTTCTTTTTGTTGCTCAGTGTTATCAATATCACCCATTATATCATCAAATACTTTTGACACTTACGTATACTTAATTTCTGTTCATTTTTAAATAGCAATTTTCATAAATATAGATACAAAATTAGAAATTACTGAAACAGAGAAACATGGAAAATAGGGTACAACATTAAACGACCTTTTAATGTTAACTAACTAACTCACTGGCACTATCGAACCCGTAGGTCATGGCCGCCGCGAGACATTAGCTCTCCATACTATCCTGAGCTAATGTTTTCCATCATTCCATGTATGATCTACTTCCCTCAAATAATAGTTAATGTTATTCTCCCATCTTATTCTTGGTTTTCCCTCTGGTTTTTCTACAAGAAGCTTCCATGCACGTCTTTCATTCCCCATTTGTGCCACATGTCCTGCATATCACAGTCTACGAGACTAACTGTTCTTATTATATCTGGCTTCCTATAAAGATCATATATTTCACTGTTAAGTAGTTTTCTGCCATTCACCTATCTGTTCATCTCTCTTTGGTCCAAGAATTTTCCTAAGAACTTCATTCTTAAAGTAAGAGTCCATGTTTCGCATCTATATAATATAACTGGCAGAATAATAGTTTTATATATTTCCATTTTAAAGTTTTTTGATAGGACTTGGTACGTCAAGAGTCTCTGTATTGCATAATAGCACACATTTCCTTTTAATATTAACCCTCTGCACGCCACTGGTAAAATCTCTTGTGTCAGAAATTTAAATTGCACTCGCTGATGTGATCGGCTTTGCAAAGTAGTTGTAAGTATATTGTCTGGCAGGTAATGGACAGGAGCATCAGAGCTAATCTAATCAGCTCACGGCACCTAAAGGGTTAATTAACAATTAAAATCACTTGTTTAATGGTATTGTTTCAATTTAGAAGTCCTACGCCTACTACTGACTTGACAATACAGCAATTATTTGGTTGTGTCATAAACAGCATGCAGCAGTCACAACACTTTAGCAAGAAACTGTTGTTTTAAAAAATTATACTATACTCAACATACTCTAACAAAAAAAATGATGCATGCAACAATTAAATGATGTTGATTACAATTTTTTTTAATTATTAAAAATTAGTAAATAATGGTTTCATTTTTTTTATATTTAAAGGAATAAGACCAGCCTCATGGGCTAGTAGTCAATGTTCTGACTACAGTTCATGAGCTCCCATGTTCGATTCCGGTCAGACCATAAGAATTTTCCTTAAAGGGAATTATTCCTGTGGTTGCCCATGGTCTGGAATTTAGGTTAAGTTCAGGTTAAAGACTCTCCTAGTGATTTATCAATTATCATCCATTATATCAGGATAGGGGTTGTAAGGGGTAGTGACGTGTGTATAACCTCTCCTACCCAATTCTCATCCTCACCTTCTCGTGGTACAACCCGTTTCACAAACGAGGCTCTGAGGACCGATTCACGGCGGTATAAACCGTTCCATCAGGTACTGAGTAAATGCGGTATCCTATGTCTGTCCAGAGACTAAAAGGTAGCAGCCCTACCACTGGATACTTAGCGTCGGGCCAGTAACCTGTCCTAAGGAACTTCAAAACTACTTTCAAGTCTCAACACGAAAAAAAGCCAGAAGGAATTGAAATATGACGACCCCACAGCAAAGAATATGGTTAAAAGAAAACGGCACAATGATATTGTAAGATATGCAACCTGGAATGTCCGAAGCATCCATGAAAAGAAGAGGAACTAGACAGTATATTTAAAAATAGAAACATTGATATTGCAGTAACTACAGAAACTAAGAAGAAACTCAAAGGAACGAAAGAAACACAAAATTATGTACAAATATATAGCGGTGTCGACAGGAAAACCCATGGACAAGCTGGAGTAATGATTTGGATTAATAAAACCATAAGAAATAAAATTCAACACTACACTTACTGGAATGAAAGAATATTAGAGCTTCGACTGAAAATTAATAGAGGTAATTGACAGTTCTTGGTGTATATGCACCAGAGGAAGGCCGTGAAGAAGACAATGAAGAATTTTATAAAATATTACAAGAAATTTATAGCAAATTAATAGAAATGATTACATTCTCATAATAGGAGATTTAAATGCCAGAGTGGGCAATGCTCAAGTCAAAAATACTATTGGAACATTTGGCGAACCAACCAGCAATAGGAATGGGACAAGATTAACAGATTTTGCTATCTACAATGAACTGAAAATAACGAATACCTTTTACAATCATAGAAACATACATAAGTATACCTGGCATCGTCAGGACTCAAAATCAATCATTGATTATTCATTGCAAATAATAAGATTTTTTAATTGTTTCTCGATGTCAGAGCTACAGAGGATATGATATTGGTTCAGATCACTACCTAGTAGAAGCAAGAATAAGGTTTCCACCAAGATGGTTAAAAAAGAAGAAAACAACAACAGAGCATAGAACAAAAGTACAAGGTAAAATTATTTTATGATGACAGCATTAAATGGTTATATTCGAGAAGAATTCAGCAATATATGGCTACAACTCCAGAAAGTAATGATGTCGAAGAAGAATGGAAAAACATTAAAATGATAATTCAAAATGCAGCTAATGAAACTTTAGGAAAAGTAAATATACGACAAAGAAGAAATAGAACTCTAAAAATCTGGGATGATCAAATAAAACAATTGATTGAAGAAAAAAATGCAGCTTATAAAAATATTTGAACACAAAGACAGTAGAAAATGAAATAGAATTCAAACGCTGTAGAGCTATTGTTAAGAGGGAAATAAGAAAGAGACATAGAAAACATGGTTAAATTTTGTTACACATTTAGAATCAGATTTGCATAAGCTCCAACCTAATGCTTTCAAAATATTAAAACATTTGAATAAAGATATTAAAGAATCTACCAAAATTAATTGCGGAGTAACAAAAGAAGATTTTTTCAATTATTATAAAAGTCTTTGGACTGACAATAGCTATGAAGATACAATTTTGCGAAATAATAATGAGACAGATTCCATAATATCATTGGAAGAATTGAACAATAGTTTAAAGAAATTAAAAAATGGGAAGGCAACTGGCACAGATGGCTTGAATTCAGAATTGTACAAATATGCAGGCAACAGTTCCATGAAAGACTGTTGTCCTTCTTAATAATGTATTCAAAAATGCAGATATACCACAAGAATGGAAGACAAGCATTGTTATACCCCTGTTCAAGAAAGGAGACAAGAGAAAAATGGACAACTATAGGGGAATCAGTTTGTTAAACACATGCTACAAAATTTATGCAGACATTTTAAATGGAAAATTGAAAAGTTTTCAGTGAAAATTCCTTATGGAATGTCAAAATGGATTTAGGAAAGGACGATCTTGTATTGATTCAGCATTTTCTGTTAAACTATTGCTTGAAAAAAGAAGAGAATTCAACTTAGAAACACATTTTGCTTTCATAGATTTTGAAAAAGCATTCGACACAGTCAAGAGATCAAAACTCTTAAATATATGGAAGACAGAAATATACCAAATTTACTTCGGCAGAACATACAAAATATTTACAAAGACAACACCATAAAGATTAAATTAAATAACAGATTTTCTGAAGAAGGAATTATAAATCGTGGTGTGAGACAAGGCTGCCCCCTATCCCCAACACTCTTTGCAATTTATATCAATGAAGTAATATGTTGCTGGAACAAAACATATAAATTTGGAATAAGAATATCAGAAAATAGAAAATTAAACACCCTATTGTTTGCAGATGACCAAATAATAATAGCAAATTCCGAAGATAATCTACAGAAAGGTCTGTATGAACTTAACAAAATTACAGAAGAATATGGATTAAAGATATCTACAGAAAAAACAAAAATTATGGCATTTCAAGGTGTAGATCCTGTCAGAAGTAAAATTGTACTGGACAATAAAATTTTGGAGCAGGTGAATAATTTTACATATCTAGGATGCAATATCTCATATGAAGAAGAAAAGGATGTAAATGCAAAAAATATCTAAATTTTTAAGAATTTTAGGGTTAATAAATTCTATCTTCAAGCCACAGTTAGTCCAAAAGCATTCAAGACTGAAAGTGTATAAAACACTGGCTCTTCCAACTCTTTTGTATGGTAGCGAAAGTATGGACGTTGAAACCAGAAGGATATACAGAGACTTAGATCTGCTGAAATGAGATATCTTCGGAGGACTGCAGGATACACACTACTAGATCACAAAAAAAATGAAGACATCTTAGAAGAATTACACATGGAATCTTTAGAAAACAAAATTTTCTGATTATAGTCAAGATGGATACAACATGTTCATCGAATGGAAGATCACAGAATACCCAAACTAATGTTAAGATATCAACCCGCAGGAAGAAGAAGACCAGGACGTCCACTCAAAAGACTTCTGGATGGTGTTTCTCTTTGAGGCCGAAAACAGGTCAACAAATGGCCTAAATTCGTGAATGTACTATGATGATGATGATATATTCAGGATAGTCCACCGCTGTGTGGTCTCGATGTGGTAGCGTGCTGCCTTGTCACGCAGTAGGGCCGGGTTCGATCCCCGGTCGGGGGCGTTTTTTTGGGTGAGGTTTTTTTCTCACCTGTAAGACAAAGTCAGGAAAACTTTAAGGCCCAACGATCCCCAAAATCATATGGCCATCATCATCATCCTTATCATCCTCCTCCTTTCACCGGTGTGGAAAGCAAAACAGGAAGCTACCACCACCTATAATTCTCTAGTAAAGCTTGCAAGCATAGCATGAAAATGCTATGATTACTATGGATGGATGGTTATCAGTGGGGTAACGTAATTCCACCTTTCAGATGCCCCAACCTAAGAAATGAATTCAATTATTTCAATGTCAGAGAGAAAAAAGTCAGAAATGTCATAAAAGACAACCTGATGGCATTGACAAAAAGATGGTTTTATTTAAGAATTAAATTAATGTTTTTATTACCTCACCTCAATATCCTTTTTCTTTCTATACTGCAGTTTCGGAGCTTATCTCCATCGTCAGTAGCCTCTGGTCGACCGGTGTTATGTCGTTTCTTGGCGGTTTCCTTGTTAATTCTATCGGTGGACGATGAAACCTCTGGATCAGGTCAAAATTTGCGTGGAGTTTCAAACTTCATGAGTTTGTCTTTCTTGTTTTTTTGGATGTGGATTTTTCCCAGACTGTGAGTCCTTGAATTTATCTGTTTGTTTGATTAGGCTAGCTTCTGTATCAATTGAATGTTTTTCAGACCAAGCATGGGCTGCTACAGCTGACTTGTCCACTTCACCCTTTTTACATTTCTAAAATTTTAAAAATTGGAGAAGAATATAAATCAGGAATATATCAGATTCAAATGTCAGGATTGCGACAAAATCTCATATAGGAAAAACAAAAAGAAATTTAAAAAACCAGATTGAAGGAACACCTTAGAAATGTAAAAAAAGGGTGAAGTTGGACAAGTCAGCTGTTAGCAACCCATGCTTGGTCTGAAAAAACATTTAATTGATACAGAAGCTAGCCTAATCAAACAAACAGATAAACTCAAGGAACTCACAGTCTGGGGAAAAAATCTACATTCCAAAAAAAACAAGAAAGACAAACTCATGAATTTTGAAAACTCCCACAAATTTTGACCTGATCCAGAGGTTCATCGGTCCACCGATAGAAGTAAGAAGGAAACCGCCAAAAAAGACATAACACCGGTTGACCAGAGGCTACTGAGGATGGAGATAAGCTCCGAAACTGCAGTATAGAAGAAAAAGGATATGAGGTGAGGTAATAAAAACATTAATTTAATTCTTAAATTAAACCTCATAGTGTTCTTTCCCTGTGAAAGTTAAATAAAATGGTTTTATTTGTTTATTTCCACTTTTTAGTTAGATTTATCTTAAGTATAGATGCTAATTTCTCATTCATGTTATGCATTGTCTAATTCCTTTTAAATCTATATTTCAAGCTGGAGTAATGATTTGGATTAATAAAACCATAAGAAAATAAAATTCACAACTACACTTACTGGAATGAAAGAATATTAGAGCTTCGGCTGAAAATAAATAGAGGTAATTTGACAGTTCTTGGTGATATGCGACCAGAGGAAAGGCCGCTGAAGAAGATAATGAAGAATTCTATAAAATATTACAAGAAATTTATAGCAAAAATAAATAGAAATGATACATTCTCATAATAGAGATTTAAATGCCAGAGTGGGCAATGCTCAAGTCAACAATAATATTGGAACATTTGGCGAACCAACCAGCAATAGGAATGGGACAAGATTAAACAGATTTGCTATATACAATGAACTGAGGATAACGAATACCTTTTACAATCATAGAAACATACATAAGTTTACATGGCATCGTCAGGACTCAAAATCAATCATTGATTATTTCATTGCAAATAATAAGATTTTTAAATTGTTTCTTGATGTTAGAGCCTACAGAGGATATGATGTTGGTTCAGATCACTACCTAGTAGAAGCGAAAATAAGATTTCCACCAGATGGTTAAACAAAAGAAGAAACAACAAACAGAGCATGAACAAAAAGTACAAGGGTAAAAATTATTTTACGATGACAGCATTAAATGGTTATATTCGAGAAGAATTCAGCAATATATGGCTACAACTCCAGAAAGTAATGATGTCGAAGAAGAATGGACAAACATTAAAATGATAATTCAAAATGCAGCTAATGAAACTTTAGGAAAAGTAAATATACAACAAAGAAGAAATAGGACTCTAAAAATCTGGGATGATCAAATAAAACAATTGATTGAAAAGTAAAATGCAGCTTATAAAAAAATATTTGAACACAAAGAAAGTAGAAAATGAAATAGAATTCAAACGCTGTAGAGCTATTGTTAAGAGGGAAATAAGAAAGAGACTAGGAAAGCATGGTTAAATTTTGTTACACATTTAGAATCAGACTTGGATAAGCCCATCCTAATGTCTTCAAATATTAAAACATTCGAATAAAGATATTAAGGATCTACCAAAATTAATTGCGGAGAGTAACAAAAGATGATTTTTCAATTATTATAAAAGTCTTTGGACTGACAATAGCTATGAAGATACAATTTTCCGAAATAATAATGAGACAGATTCCATATCATTGGAAGAATTGAACAAAGTTAAAGAAATTGAAAAATGGGAAGGCAACTGGCACAGATGGCTTGAATTCTGAATTGTCCAAATATGCAGGCAAAACAGTTCCATGAAAGACTGTTGTCCTTCTTTAAA
>JASPKZ010002968.1:0-20424 GCA_030220185.1 Diploptera punctata
AACCTTGATCGCTACTCATTGCAGATACCCAAATTATTCTCAATGTGGGTAGGCACCGTTCCCATACTGACCGAAATTCTATAAGAAAATGTCTTTCCCATGGGGACTCACCAGCGTGTAGCTCTGTATCAAGGCACCATCGCGGATAGGGCGCGGTACAAGCAGCTTCAATTAATTTGTTCTCACCCTGTAATATCACATGGCTCCTGTGGTCTAGCGGGTATCTATGGTTGCATCTGATCTCAAATTTGGGGTTTAACATGTGTAATCATAATACAAACCTTGACTTTGATGTTCCATTCAAGTAGAATTTTAATGAGATCAGCATTTTCGTTTTCAATAGCTGCTATTAATGCTGATCTGTTCAGTGGATCTACACAATTAATGTTGAGTTCCTCTGGTTGGTCCTGATATTCTTCTAACAATCTGAAACAGTTATTAACATTTAATAGCACTGAGCAACAAAAAATATATTTTTTTTTGTCTCAGAAAGAAAAATATGTGATTCTGATAGTATTTTTTCTCCTGAATTCAAATATGATATCGGGTTTTCTCCATCACGCAAGGTTTACGAGAGACAGGCATTTATATTTTCAAACACTTCAATATTTTCTACATTCGTAACTACACAATATTCGAACATTCGGATTCACCTAGAAAGTAAGAAATGACGATTTTCTGCTATATTTCGCCTGTGGAGCATCCCTCTTGATGATCCAACAATAATCGGCCAGCATATTAGGATTCCATTTGCCTTGATATCTCTTTTCCATAGCTGAAATCTCCTGATGAAAGTGTTCCCCGTCTTATTTTACAGTGGACAAATGGACGAAAAAACGTTTATTAAAAATAATTATTTAAATCCATTAATTGAAATTGAAATAAAAAAAACTGTGGGTGATGGAGTAATTCCGAATACATATTTGAAAACACGATAAAAAATGCATTAAGTACAACTATTGGTACTCATGAGACAAAAATCATGTTGACCAGTGTAGTTAGTGCTAGTGTTACTTAAACGGTGCATTTAAATAATTTTTGTCGCAAGTGCTTCAGCTTGATGTAACATTTTTGTTACAGAATTCATCTGATAATTTGAGTTTACCAAATTTAGATATTTGTGACATACATAAACATTATATCTTACACTTACAGTATAGGACTAATTAGCCTATCCAATATTTTGGTCGATAATAATAAAGTCCTTGAACGAAAATATCTAAGTGAATTTCTCTAAAATAAAAATAATAAACGTCTGATTCAAAATGTTCTAGAAAACGTTTTATTCTTCTTACTGAACAGTTACTATAAATTAGGCCTAACTAATACTCGTGCGCTAGTACGCCTAAATAACTTAAAAATTGTTTTTAGCTTTGGTTAAATAAGTAAAGAAAAATAATTATACATTTACATCGTAATTATTTTTAGATACCCCATACTCTGAAAATGAAACACACCAAACATTGCGGTTGCTAGTAAATTTTTAATTTCAGATTTCAGGTAAACTCCCACTTATAATGGTGGAATTTCTCTGGTGTTTGGAAAATAACAACCTCAGTTTATTTTGATAGTAGATGAACTTCGGGTAATATGGACCCCTGTTTTGAATTTGTTTTTTTTTTCTTTTAATTAAGGGGATATGAATTTTGTTTAATTACAGGGATTATCATTAATGTTGTTACTATGAAATAACATTGTTATTTTTTTCAAATATGTAAACATCTTCATAATTTTAAATTTTTTGCATTACAAGGAAGGTCCACTTTAACCTCCATATTCGGATAAAGTGGACCCCAGAGTCCACCTTAACGTTTGGTCTATTTTTAAGTTTACTTTCTCTATTAATTTATACAGACATGCACAGATTAATCTGAAAATATTTATGACTGATCATAATTAAAAAGCGTTGATATTTATTTAATGTTTTGAAAAATTATTGTTGATTATAAGATTCACACGTCATTCAACTGCAGAAAGCGACGGTCTTTGGGTTTAGTAAAATTACAAGGACATTAAATAAAATTAATTAAGTGAATGGTTTTTACAGATAGCACCCTTATTGATAAAATATACATATTCGTGTAAAGTAGACACAGAGTGTCCACATTAACCGAATTCCTTCGTTATGTTTAATTATTTTATACAGCCACCATGTCACATAATATCAAACCAAACACGTCGTTATATTAAACAGTATCTACATAATATAACATTTTTAGGAGTTTTTTTTTCAACATCTGTAATATTCAATAGCAGAAATTATGAATTGATTCTTAGCTTGACTATTTAACTCATGCCCCAAATGGGAGTCAATGACCAATCACGTTTCAATGATTTCTGTTTTACAACCAATCAGAGTCGTGTTTCACGAAATATTTATCAGTGTTATAATTACCATACTAAAGAAAGCTCCTCCTTTTTAATGTTCTGAACAGGTCTGACCATTATTTTGCAGTGGCTGAGCCTGTAAGAAATACGGCTACCAGATTGTATATATAGTGCATGAATGTCAACACATGCCGCATGCGGGAGTTAATATAAAAACATTTGTTGCAATTTATTATACCACCAAAAAAAAAAAAAAGAAACCACTGTTTGCACTTTCTTAAATGTATTTTTTCCCAGGTAATAATCCAGAAAAATATAATTGTCACATTTACATCATACATCAGAAATGAATTAATATATAGTTTGATGTGTTTCATTTGTTCTCCACTAGAGAGCATTCTTACAATATTGCGTTCCTTTGGCAATAAATAGTATGATCTGGTTGCAGTGATAAACAAAAGAAGCAGATGAAGCGTACCTATCGTTTCTCATTTGTTTTCAAAGATCGCCGTTTACATTAAATATATAAATATTTTAAAATAACTATAGTTAAATAATGATTTGTGAGTAAACAGCTTAATTTCATTCGTTAAATAGTCCTGACAAATGTCACTCTTGATTTCCAAATTCTCTAGATAAATTCACTCCTCACTTCGTGAGTCGTGAATTTATCGATAATTTGGAAATCACTCGTGGCATTACTTATGAAAAACTTTTAAAGTGGTCATTTTTATAAATAAACCCTTCTTCCCACAAAGAATAAAGGAAACTGGCCTTGAACCCGTTAAATTTGATGAGGGGAAGAAGTTAAACTATTTTCTGTTCGAGGGCAGCACCAATTAAAGAAGATATTAACAGGGTCCTCTCAAACAGAAGGGTTCAAAAACCTGAACTTCCCTATATATATATATATATATATATATATATATTGAATTTGGTTGTGAAACATCGACAATTGCGATCGATAGAGCGATTTTTAAATTTTCGTTTCAGGTGAACTCCTACACCTAATGGTTTTTTGAAAATAATAGATAGTGACTAAATATTCGCCGTGTCAAAAACCTGTATGTACAAATTTTCAAGTCAATCGACCGACTACTTTTCAAGTTTTGCGAGCGCAAAACATACGCAGACTGGATTTTTGTATATAAAGATGTACCGTATTTCATAAGATCAGGAATTGAACTTCGTAATGGAAAACACTGGTCAATATGGTTTTTGTCTCATGAGTAAGTTATACCAATAGTTGTACTTAATGTAGTTTTTTATCGTGTTTTCAAATATGTATTCGGAATCTCTTCATCATCCACAGTTTTTTTTATTTCAATTTCAATTAATGGATTTAAATAATTATTTTTTTAATAAACGTTTTTAGTCCATTTGTCTATTGTAACATAAAACCTAATGAGCTAACTCAGGAGATTTCAGCTATGGAAAAGAGATATCAAGGCAAATGGAATCCTAATAAGCTGGCCGATTATTGTTGGACTATCAAGAGGGATGCTCCACAGGCGAAATATAGCAGAAAATGGTCATTTCTTACTTTCTAGGCGAGTCCGAATGTTAGAATATTGTGTACTTACGAATGTAGAAAATATTAAAGTGTTTGAAATTATAAATGCCTGTCTATCGGAAACATTGCGTGATGGACAAACCCCGATATCATATTTGAATTCAGGAGAAAAAATACTATCAGAATCACATATTTTTATTTCTGAGACAAAAAAAGTTTCTTTTTTGTTGTTCAGTGTAATTATTACATATCAATTGCTTTCATAACAACCGGAATAAGATTAAATTTTTGAAAATTTAAGTTGATCACTCATCATTAACTGTAGATAGGTGGAGCTTAAGGATGCTGTTTAACAACCTCTGTTATTAGCTTCGCAATTCAAAGTGGGCGTGAAAGAATCGACAATTTTGCTTAGAGACATTTTATTTTAGGCTTTAGATTCTTTTATGTGACGTAAATATACGACACGGGACACATGGCTTCTGCTTTCTTTCCGAAGATAATCATATCCAATATTTCGATGCCTGAAAAGATAAATTGACCCTAGACGGGTTTAAAATCGCGATCTTTAAAGAGCAGAGGCCGCAGTAAAGTTTCCTCAGTAGAATATATCTGTACAAGAACGATATGAGAATATAAGCAATCACACTTAACTTGTGAAGATTAAAGACAATCTCCAGCTAAATCTTGAAAGCAATACGTTGTTCTGATATAAAATTTACATGCATTATAATTTAATACCGAAAGTAAAGTAAATGCTGCATTAGTTACATTTACATGTTTTATTTTGGACTGGTTCTACTTACATTGATACTCACGTGTCCATATGTAGAACATCCCTTGAGTTGGTTAGCACTTTCTTGCCCTTGCAGTTATGCACTCACCTTTTTACACTCGCGCAATCTCCTCGTTCTGCATTGAGTAGGAATTTCTTTTCAGTTTGAGTAAGAGTATCATCGTGTGAAGTTTTTAATGAAATATTTGATTGCTTCATATTATCACTACTGCCTATTAGATTTTCTGTAGATTCCGTTACTTTCATGTTGTCTCACAAATGCGCTGAAAACATAGGCCTGTTATTATATTTTCAGGTAACGCAAGTTTACAATCACATATACCTATAGTCAATTTGATTTTATATTTTAGATGATTTAATTATGAATAATCATCTTAAGGAAATGTTTTAACTAGTGTTCACCCGGTAGTCAAAATTCGACTATAATGATTATTGAAAATTTGAGGGAAAACATATCTGATTTGCATGCATCTAACAGTTTATCCTATTTTATACATTCGTTCATTGTATATCTGAGACACTTTTATATGTACTTACAACAACAAACATATTTCAGTTACTACTATAATTAAAAAAATAAATCACAATTCAAAAGCCTAATTTATTGATATGAAACAAAATTTAAATTTAAGGTGAGGACGGTAAGCCCTATCCCATCAATGTTAAAACATGTGAATTTGAGACACATTTCTCAGGAAACTACTAGATGGATTGTAATGAAATTTTTACAGCATATTAAATGAGGTTTGTAAAGACCACTGAACCTCAGTCAAACTTTTATCTAAATATTCATGTTTATATAATTTCTTTTGCCACTAGTCTCTTTTTTATTTAAAAAATACTTTTAAAAAATCATAAGTGAGGATTTATAGAAGAGATCATCATTATTTTGTGTTCCAATATCTTTACTATAAACAGGGTTTTAAACGCCTGTAAAAATTTCATGTAAATATCTCTAATCTTCCCTGAGATAATTCGGGCAAATGTTCGAAAACAAAGTTTGAAGTATTAGAGTCTGACAGCTGCCAAGTTAAAAAAAATAATTAACACACTTATAATTGGCGTTCAGTAAAAAATAATATACAGAAATGTTCAGAAAAGAATGGACTATTTAATTATGAAAACAAAACATTTTTTTTTTCAATTGTGGCCTACCGTCTTACCTTAAATTAAAAATCAAGCTTGAACTACTTAAAATTAATTATTACTAATAAAAAATTGACTCATTAAAAATAATTAATTACAATTAATTCAAATCAAACTTACAAAACGTTTCGATGCACAATAACACGTTATCGCAGATATTATCTCACATAATATTATATAGACTTTGCTACTTTTAAATTGTGTTTCATTTATTTGATATTGTGCTGGATGTTTTATTATATATATATATATTATATATATTATATATATATATATATATATATTATATTGGAAATGGATTAACTGACACCATAATATTAATATTATTTTGCTTTGATATTCATTTGATGGATTAGGCCTACATTTTCTCTTTTGTTTTGTTCTTGACATTTCTTCTTATTTCCGTTTATTTTGTTGTTGTTTATGTAATAGGTCTAATAATATAATATAATTAATATAATATAATATAATTAATATAATTAATATAATATAATATAATATAATATAAATATAAATATAATATAATATAATATAATATAATATAATATAAATAATAGTAATATAATGTAATATATGTAATATAATGTAATATAATGTAATATAATGTAATATAATGTAATATAATTAATGTAATGTAATGTAATGTAATGTAATGTAATGAATGTAATGTAATGTAATGTAATGTAATGTAATGTAAGTAATGTATGTAATGTAATGTAATGTAATGTAATGTAATGTAATGTAATGTAATGTAATATAATATAATATAATAATGTAATAATGATATGTAATACATATAACGAATTCTAAATGGTAAAAAACTGTTTAGAGTATGTAGAATATGTAGATTGTAGACGTAAGAAGCGTGAAGTATGACGAGACTTCTTAATAAAAGACTTTCGACTCTACGTCGAAGGGTAGGAGGAAAAATACTGTTTTCAAAAATTTTTATTGACAATTTTAACTCATGCCCCAAATGGTAGTCAATGACCAATCATATTCAATGAATTCTTGAGGTTACAAACCAATCACAGTCGTTTTTCACCTCGATTTTATCACTCTCATTTTATCGCTCTCACTTTATTAAATGGCTCCCAGATTGTAGTGCAGAATGTAACTAGATTCTGCTTGCGAGATATAATAGAAAAGTATTCGTAGCAATTGATTATACCATAAAAAAATAAATCACTGTTTGCACTTTCTTAAACGTATTAGGCCTATTTCCCAGGAATTAGCGTTGCAGAAAAAACATATAATTGACATATTTACATAATAGGACATCAGAAATTAATTAATAACCTGTAATATGTGTTTCATTTTTTCTCCACTAGGGTGCATTCTTACAATATTGCGATTCTCTTTGGCAATAAATATGATTTGGTTGCAGTGATGAACAAATGAAACATAACGTTTCTCATTTGTTTTCAAACATCGCCGTTTATATTAAATATATGATATTTTAAAATAACTATTTTTGAATAAAGATTTGTGAGTAATCAGGTTAATTTTATTCGTTAGGCTAAATATGCCTAGTCCTAAACAAATGCCACTCTGATTTCCAAATTCTGTAGATAAATTGGAAATCACTCGTGGCATGATTTATGATAACACTACAGCTCGCCATAGCTACTAAAAAAATTATGTTGACTATTTAACTCATGCCCCAAATGGAGTCAATGACTAATCACGTTTCAATGATTTCTGTTTTACAACCAATCAGAGTCGCGTTTCACGAAATATTTATCAGTGTTATAATTGCCATATTAAAGAAAGCTCCTCCTTTTTAATATTCTGAACAGTCTGGTCATTATTTTGCAGTGACTGAGCCTGCGAGAAATACCGCTACGAGATTGTATATATAGTGCATGATGTCAACTGCCGCATGCGGGAGTTAATATAAAAACCTTGTAGCAATTGATAGCCACAAAAAAGAAACCACTGTTTGCACTTTCTTAAATGTATTTTTTCCCAGGTAACGATCCAGAAAAATATAATTGTCATATTTACATCATACGACATCAGAAATGATAATATACAGTTTGATGTGTTTCATTTTTTTTTCTCCACTAGAGAGCATTCTTACAATATTGCGTTCCTTTGGCAATAAATAGTATGACCTGGTTGCAGTGATAAACCAAAGAAGCAGATGAAGCGTACCTATCGTTTCTATTTGTTTTCAAACATCACCGTTTACATTAAATATATACATATTTTAAAATAACTATATTAAATAATGATTTGTGAGTAAACAGCTTAATTTTATTCGTTAAATAGTCCTAACAAATGCCACTCTTGATTTCAAATTCTCTAGATTAAATTCACTCCTCACTTCGTGAGTCGTGAATGTATCGATAATTTGGAAATCACTCGTGGCATTACGTATGACAAACAGAGGAGAAAATGCACTGAACTGTTTGTCTCTACCAATTTATAATATATAGGCCTATATTATGAATAATAATCTTAAAGAATAAGAGTCATAATTGACTTTAAATTATCCTCTGAAATATATATGTACACACACATTACACACGCACGCACGCACGCACACACACACGTACATTAATTATTAACTTTATAATTATTAATTTACTGCAATAGATATCTTCTCACTGCGAGATTTCTGGTATCGGATCAGGCTTATACTTTATATATATATATGTCCACCGCTGTGGTCTCGAGGTAGCGTGCTGCCTTGTCACACAGCGGGCCCGGGTTCGATCCCCGGTCGGGGCAGTTTTCCTGGGTGAGGTTTTTATCGGGGTTTTCCTCACCTATAGGACAAATGTCAGGAAAACTTTAAGGCCCAAACGGTCCCCGAAATCATATGGCCATCATCATCATCATCTTCCTTCACCGGTGTGGAGAGCAACGGGAAGCTACCACACGTACAATTCCCTAGTAAAGCTACAAACATAACATGAAAATGCTATGATTGCAGTGAAGGACCTGCCTTTGGGCAGAATTACTATGGATGAATTATATATATATATTTTTTTTTTTTTCAAGATATCTCACAATACAGAACAATGGAGGAGACACATGTGCCGATTGTTATTTGAGATATTTCGTAGAAGTGCGCTGAATATAGACCAGATGGAAGGAGGGAAGTTAGGAGACATTGAGAAGATGATCTGACCAATTTTTTTTAGTCTCAGAACGGGTCTTTGAAAGATTCGATCCTTGTTATTTTTTGATGATGATGACTAGTATATATGTAGGGCCTATATATATATATATATATATATATAATATATATATATATATATATATATATATAAAAGGTCTCTCTTAAAATAGCGGCTTCAGCGATATTTCACATTAAAAGATAAGTAAAACTATAAAATAACAACAGATATAGTAGCAGGAAGGGAGAAAAAGGAAAGCCTTACTTGAACTGCTATGGAACTTAGCAGTCGCACGGTCTAGATTAATAATAGACAGGTCTGTAAAATTGTAGACTTTTACGGCAGGCGTCTTGATTCATGTCTTTTACGTCTTTCGGGCAAAATGGTCGTATTCTGGTTTCATTAACACTCAACGTTTCGTCTACTACTGCGGTAGACATCCTCAGGAGATTCTGCGTGCTCCATGGCCTCCTAACTCTTGAACTGTCGGCTGCAGACTGGTTGTGCGTTGAAGAGTTAGGAGGTCATAGAGCACGCAGCATCTCCTGAGGATTTCTACCGCAGTAGTAGGCGAAACGATGAGTGTTAATAAAACCAGATCACGTCCATTTAACCCGAAAGACATAAAATACATGAATCAAGACAGAACTGTGTTATAAAGAATAGTGATAGCTTGCTGTAAATTTATGAACTTAATTATTGATATAGGCCTATTGTAAGGTAGGCCTACTATTATGCAGCCTATATAACTCTAATCACTGGCGATATCGAATCTGGAGGTACAATGCCGCGCGGACATATACGGTGCATTACATCCTTAAGCTGAAATGTTTTCGAATCATTCCCGTCGGCCGCGGTGGACTAGTGGTTATGCTCCTTGCCTCTGGTCCCGAGGGTCGCGGGTTCAAACCCGGCCGGGGTCGATGGATTTTTTTAGGACGGAAAAATCCAAGGAGCAAGTCCTCCGGGAGGACTTTAAGCCGTGGGTCCCGAGTCTGAAGATTTTGAGGCTCGTAAAAAATCCTTAAGCCTAGTACTACCTTGGTTTCCTAGATGTCAGTATGAGGCAGAACGCTGACCACGGACCACTCAAAATGACATCTATACGAAAACAAGTGTAACTAAATTAATATGGTTCAAATTCTTCCCTGTAGGGGGAGAGCGCCTAAATCTCTGTAAAGGGAAAACATAGGCTTACAATACAAGACAAAATAGTTCACTCCCTCAAATCATGGTTAATATTATTCTCCCATCGCATTCTTTGCCTACCAACCAGGGTTTTCCCCTCTTGGTTTTCCTAAAAGAAGCTTCTATGCCTCTATATGATTTCCCATTCGTGCCACATGTCCTGCTCATCGCAGTATGTATAAACCACACAAAACAAAAATGGATCCATTTGTCAACATAAAATAAATAGTAATTGTAATCTCAACGTTTTTAAAAAAAATACTAGGCCTATAATTGCTGTACTTAGGCTTAATATAAAAATTGGCCTACATAAAATTCTACCTTTAGCATAATCAGCTAACAATCAACAGTAATTGTAACATCATCATCAGAATGTTGAGTTTTTATTTTACTTAACATTTAAAACGTTTCCTTTCGGTAAACATTTTAAAACACAGCAAACACTGTTAATGCACAGCTGATGCGTGTCCGCTAATGATTAGAATGTGGTTATGGTGGAACCATCATAAATTGGCTATCCTTTATACGTGATCGCATATCCCTATGCAATTAAGAATTTCATGTAGCCCTTATGACTTTTATGTTTCCGTTATTATAGCCTATATATTTTTCTACATAGAAAATGTCAGTTCGAAAGTGCAACACATTTAGATATTTGTAAACTACATTCAGAACGTGTTTTGTAGCATCTATAAAACAAATTTACACTTATGAATTACGTACATAGGCCTACAGTATAAAATATTGTAAATCGTAGATTCGTTGAGCAAATTTGTCGTTTTATGTGCTGTAAAGAACGTTTCGTCGTGTATTTTTATTGCTTTTTAACAGTTGTATGAATATCATGAATAGCAATTTCCCAGAAGTCGGTTATTTCTTCAGGTGCGGTAACCTTTTATTTTTTCAGCAGAATTTCCAACTGTCTTAAATTTATAATATAGGCCTATATATTTTTAATTCACGAAGCAATGATCTATACATTTTTAATTATTCTCCATAAATGAATTAAATAAATTATAAAGTAAACCCTTTTAAATAAAACGTCGATTGAATATTTTAATATGTTATATAATTTGCTACTTTGGGGACAGAAAACAGCCCGTAAAGTACTGCTCTCGAGATAAAATCTTTTAATATCGCCATAGCATATCTTAGCGGACTTATGTGTAAAATACGCAATAGATAAGAAAAACGGAACACAATTTAATTTGAATTATTGTAAGTAAGTGGATTTGAAAATAATAAGAATATGAAATTCACAATTTCAATTTAGAATGTTAACTCCATTATCTGGATGGATTGTATTCCCTCTCATACATTACAAGCGGCAATTTAATTATAGCAACTATGATTATATTTCTCTTGTTTTCTGTTAAATGTTGCTTTCGTTTACGCCCATTTTGCAAAAAGACAATATTGATTATGATAAATTGTCAGCCTATGTTTATTATTATTGCGTCACATGAAAATATTGCATAGCTCACTTGAAATAAAAATTGTAACATAATTAATAATATGTAATAATAATAATAATAATAATTAATTATTATTATTATAATTATAATATTGATTATGATAATAATACTGATGATAATAATAATACTGATGATAATAATAATAATAATAATAATAATAATAATAATAATAATAATAATAATAATAATAACGAAATTATAATGGTGATAATGAATATAATAATAATAATAATAATACATTTCCGGCACCAATGATTTGTCTTCAATTTCGCTTTATAATTTTCCTCTATTCGTCTCTATTATAACATATTTCTTCCTCTATTTCCCAGCCCTTCAAAGTTTCTCTAATCCCTTGGATCCACGTGAGATTTGGTCGTCCTTTCCTTCTACTTCCTGATGGTGTCCATTTCATTATCACTTTTGGTAATCTTTCATCCTCCATTCGCCTAATATGCCCGTACCATTTTAGTTGCTTTTCTTGGATAAATTCTAAAATTGAGTTTTGCACATTTTATAACTTCATTTCTAACTTTCTCTCTCTTTGATATCCTAGCAGATCTTCTCCAATAGTCCATTTCTGCTACCATTAATTTTCTTTTCATCTGATAAAATAGAGTCCAAACCTCTGAAACATAAGTCATAATAGGCCTACTTCTAATTATTGATTTAAAAATTTTAACTTTAGTTTCTTTTTCGATATGTTTATACCTTAATATTACATTCAGGTTAGATAGGCCTATTACATATTTTCCTGAGTTTATCTTTGATCTTATTTCCTTTTCCAGCTTCCCATCTTCTGTAAATTTTTCTCCCAAATATTTGTATTCCTCTATGTGTTTAATTACCCCCATTTTATTTTCCAGTATCAAATCTTGATGAATGTCTCCTATGGCCATATACTTGGTTTCTTCCATATTCACCTTTAGTCCTCATTTATTATATTCGTGAATCAATTTTCGGGTAATATATTCAATGTCTTCCTACTCTTGTGCCAAAATAAATTGATCATCCGCAAAATGGAGGGAATATATTGTTGATTCCTCATCTATTGGAATTCCCATAGTTTTACATTTGTTTTTCCAACTTTCTATAGCTTTTCTGTATAGATTGTAGCTATATAATGTGGGGGATAAGCTGCATTCCTGGCGTAATCCTTTGTTGGTTTCAAATCCTTTTGACAAATATTTTCCTTTTTTTCACTTTCACATATGAATTTTTATATACATTTTGAATAATAATAATGATGATGATGATGGTGATGATGATGATAACAATGATGATGATAATAATAATGATGATGATGATAATGATAATACTAATAATGATGATAATGATAATAATAATAATAGTAATAATAACAATAGTAATAATAACAATAATAAGAGTAGACCAATATTGAATTAGCATTATTGCTACTATTTTGAGATATAATTTAATACATGTGGATAAACATATTAAACATTTGTAATTATACTACACTAGCGCCATCTAAATTAGGTGTCTTGTGTTCAGGACAAGATTAAGCAAAAATTAGTGAACTGTCTATGAATACATACAATTTGTTAATATAAGTCCTCGAGAATAAGAAACAGAGCATAGGAATTATCGACATATTTGAATGGATAGAATAATTAAATATACTATATTACTTAATATTTCCACGTTTTAAAGTGTGAGCTAGACTAGTTAATTTCTCATACGTTATATTCAATGTTCTTTTGATTCGTATACATATGTACATTCTAATTGTAGATAAGCTTAAGAAATCTGTCACACAGCCTTATATGAAAATTAGCACTACGACTTGGTAAAATGATACGAAATTAAACTGGGTTTTCTAGGAAATCTTCACTTTTTGAAAAAAAATTAAACCACTATCATACAAATTAGTTTAGAGAGCTTTTTAGAAAAGAATATCACGTAGTATTTTAGCAGAGTAATATGATATTATAAGACTTGGCTTCGCCACCCCGTAAAAAAAACCCAGATTCGTTCACAAGTCCACCTTTCCGTACTTATTACATAAAAGTGTTAAAATATTGTTGATTTTTCATATTTATTTTTAAATTTATTATATGCTGGTACAATTAAATCAATAAAGAATATAGCTTATGGTAATGGTTTCATTTAATTTGAAATCTCATGTATTATTTGTTAATAGTTATTTAGACAACTAGTTACAAAAGCATAGGTGTAGTAACGAGATGCTTAAGTTAGAACACGACCGAAGGGACTGTTTTAAGAGCAGCGAGTTACTAAATCTAATTTTATAAACGTGCTATTCTGTTCAGAGTATTTTAGTATATGTTGATATTTAGTGCATTAAATTAAATTTATTTAATGTGGAAACGATATGTATAGAGAAAGAGTAATGTGAGTTTTGGAAGAGAGAGACAGACAGATAGAAAACAAAGATACATACATCAACAAACATTGTTGTATTGTGGGCTTTGAAAGAAGAAAAAAGACGATAAATCAGCAAACATTGTTGTTTGATATATATTTTTACGTGTTGTTGAACCTGTATTTATGTTTTTATAGCGTGTTTTGTTTTATATGGATGCGAAACAAGGGAGAAAGGATATTACGAGTATTTGAGAATAAAGTAGTTAGGACAATTTTTGGACCGAAGAGAGATGAATGGAGAAAACTACATAACAGTGTACTACATGGTCTGTATAGGAAGCTAGATATAATGAGAACAGTTAAGTCTCGTAGACTGCGATGGCTAGGACATGTGGCACGAATTGGGAATGAAAGACGTGCATGAAGCTTCTTGTAGGAAAACCAAAGGGAAGCGCCCAGTTGGTAGACCAAAAATGAGGTGGGAGAATGACATTAACTATGATTTGAGGGAACTAGGTTATACAAAGTATGATTGGAACACATTAGCTCAAGATAGGGATGTATGGAGAGCTCATGTCCGCGCGGCCATGAACCTACGGTTTCGATAGTGTCAGTGAGTTAGCGTGTTTTGTTAGAATATAAAGTATAGATTTTGTTGCCTAGTACCGTAACTTCGAACTAAAGCGTCACTGATTGTTATAATAGCAGATAAATATTTTTTTATTTTTTTTATCATATTTGGTTTTAATTACACTGATCATATCGCGACTTTTCTATAGTTTAAGGGGAGAAGGTACCTTGTATTCTCCGCCATGTTAAGTGTTCTAATTTTAATGTTCCTTTTCAGAAGAACTGTTAACAGTTAGTAGAACATTGTTTTTTTCTCATATATACATACACTATTTGGCAATAAAATGACATTTTTTTCCAGAACACAGCATTAAAAATGAAACAGTAAGAATTTTTTTAAAAACAATGCTGTTCTTTGGTGCGTTTGGAAAGGAAAATAATGTTGGTGCCCTTAATAATAACATTAAAATATTGAAAAAATGCCAGATTAAGCTTACACAAATAAACCATACATGCAAAACAGTCTTCTCAATAATACATTCATTAAATCGCGGAAGAAATTGTCTGCCATTCGCTCTTAGGAAAATGTTAGTAGAAACACTTGCAATGCCCCATTTTGATTATTGCGACACTCTTTTTACAGACTTAAATATTATTTTCACTCAAGACTTCAACGTGTTCATAATTCTTGCGTACGTTTTATTTGTGGTATTCGCAAATTTGACCATGTTACACCGTCCCTGGAACCAATTATCGTGGCTTCGTCTAAGAGATCGTAGAACTGTCCATTCCCTATCCCTTCTCTATAAAATAACTTCACACATCATTTGCCTATAATTATTTATCACGCCGCTTCATCAGACTATCCGACACCCACAATCTTGACACTCGATTCCATCAGCACGTTGTCATTTATATCCATCCTCATCACACTGTGTATTATTCATTATCCTTTACGGTCTCTTATTATTTTGCTCCTGTTTTTAATTTATTTTTGTCTTTATTATTATGGATAATTTCCCCTTATTTAAGAGGTCTTTACTCATTTGAGTTGGGGGTATTGTTTTTTTTTAAGTTGTGCAATACTAGGTGTTTATACTGTAATAATTGCTGGATGGGCCGGTGCAAACTTTAATACTAGGTGTTTACACTGTAATAATTGCTGGATGGGCCGGTGCAAACTTTAATACTAGGTGTTTATACTGTAATAATTGCTGGATGGGCCGGTGCAAACTTTAATACTAGGTGTGTTTACACTGTAATAATTGCTGGATGGGCCGGTGCAAACTTTGAATATGACTTAAAGAAATTATTGCTCTTTTCTACTCTAAGTCAGCTGGGTTTAATGATAAACATGAAAATTCCCTTCCGCCCTATGTCAGAGACTGTCAACTATAACATCCTTCAAAAAAAAAACTAAACAATTATTTATATAAACAAACTAACTTATACACCTCACTGATAGTATTCTTTTACAATTAATAAATTTAATATTTATGAAAATAATATTAAGATTAACAAATATTTTCTTTTGTTTTGTTTAAATATTGTATAATCGTAAAATTAGTTTTCTATATCTGATTATTTTTTTTTTTTTTTATATACATTAGACAAGGACAATTTAATATTCATGCTTGTATACATTATTATTATTAGTTTTAGTCTTCATTTTAACTAACATTATAGATCGTAATATAATAGATATATTTTGATCAAATTTTTATTTAGTATTTAATATTCTTCTTCACTTCCTGGTTTTAGGCAAGAGTTGCCTGTTCCGTCTTCACTAATAGATCTAAGACTATATCTTCCGAGGACGTCCGACATCTCTTCTTCCTCTTGGAAAATAATGGAAGATTTTATTTGGTAATCTACTTTCTTCCATTCTTTCTACATGTTCTTTTAGTATTTAATATTAGAGTTAATTGAGATTGTTATAATTCTGATGTATATATGTTTGTCCTGGTGAGTGGAAGAGAAGGCCACATGGCCTTAACTCCACCAGGCTAAATAAATAAATCTAAATCTAAATCTACATACCAGACAAATAGCCTGTGAAAATTTTCATTTCTCTGGAATGAATAGTATCAGAGAAAATGAACATAAGGCTCGCAAAAAATAAAAATAGCGGGAAATCGAGTTTAAATTTTACACTACTCACAATCCTACCCTGCAGCATGTCCTTTAAACCCACACTTAGGACCTCTAAATAAGTTTGTGGTGCAAAACCAATTTATATTCATATAGAACACACTTCAAGGTATGGAATATGAGCGAAAAAACAAAAATTCAAAATTTTGCCCATTTATTAGGTACCTTCTCCCCTTAAGACTATTGCTCCGTGTGATATGGCATTTTAGTAAAGTAGTGGGAAATAAAGTTTAAATGACAGCATTTGAATTATGTTTTAATTAGGCGTTGATGAGTAATGCGATACTTACAATAATATAAATGTTATCCTTCTTTGGACACACTGTGACTTACGTCTGTGCAGACTTACTACTGCTTCCCTAACGTGACCGTATGTTTGTCGTGTTACTTCCCCTAGCAGTAATTACATTAGTTGTGTCATCGATTTTCATGAAATATTCTTACACAAGGCGATTCGTTTAATCTGACGTAGGGATGTATTCACGGACATGACATGATACCGCACATGTTTTTATGGATGTAAACTGACACTCAGTGTAAAACTGCTATTTTCTCTGGCGATTCTAGCACCAACACACTTACTTAACTCCTGTCAGACTTAACTTGTTCAAGTTGTAATGCAGTAAAACACGTTCAAAAGCGGAAATCGCATGGGATCATTTGCTTTTTCACATTAGACAAAATTCCGCATTATAAAAAAAACAAAAAATGATTAAGCAATCTTAGATTATCCATCCATCCATAGTAATTCTGCCCGAGGGCAGGTATTTCACTGCAATCATAGCATTTTCATGCTATATCTTTGCAGCTTTACTAGAGAATTATAGGTGTGGTAGCTTCCCGTTGATTTCCACACCGGTGATGGATGATGATAAGGACGATGATTATGACAGAATGCTTTTCGGGGAACGTTGGGCCTTAAGCTCCTTACATTTGTTTTACAGGTGAGGAAAAACCCCGAAAAACCTCACCCAGCAGTCTGTCCCCGACCGGGAATCGAACCCGATCCGCTGCGTGACAAGGCAGCACGCTACCTCGAGACCACTGCGGTGGACTGGTAGACTCTTAGATTATAGAGTACCGTATATGCCCTTTTATCCTTTTACGTACCTTGGATTAATTGAAAAATGAAGTATAGTATGTACGAGCGAGCGACTTCGACGGTAAAGCGCAAAAAAAAAAAAAAAAACTTCCGTTTCGTCAGCGTTAAAAATGTCTCTTAGGCGCATATCCTGAAATTAAAGTATACAGTTTCGGTTTCCATTCACTAACTATACTTTCGCCCACATCCTTTGATTCCCCGCAAATTTCATTCCACACTACATTGTACGTCTTTTAAAACTATCCAGCCAACCTGAAGATACCTTGAAATCTTTTCCCTAGGAATATTGCAACAGCTAGAGCTTGACTTTGGAGCATCGGTCCGGAAATTTGGAGATTTTTTGTTGTGTACTTGTAAAACGTTCCCACATTACTTCCGTCGATTTTCTTTCTTGATTTCGTCTTCATTTGATAATTTCCTTGCATCCATCCATTCATTATTTTTTTCTTTATGTTTAAAATCTCACAAACTTGGGTTTTTTCACATTTAAATTTAGTCATTATTTCGCCTTTTTTTTATCTTCGATCACTTTCACTTTTTTATTTAATGACAATGATGTTTACGATTTAGCTATCTTTATTCCGGAAATTCAGAACGGTGCCTGTGAAAGATACGCACACAATCGGTCTCAGATCTTAAACTAATTTAAGATTTTACAGTGCACTGGTTAATTGTAAGACAGATGTCACACGCCAAACATTTGTAAACAAACCTGTATTTCGCACAACGGGTGTGCAGTGAGGCTGAAAGAAATTTCAGATACAGGTAGGAACTCTAGTTCACATGGCGGCAGGAATCATCCCTTATTGTTATTTTGCCTAACGGGAATTCAATAAAGGGGAAACTAATTAATTTCTCTCTGTCTTTCCGCTATATAAACATTTTTTCATAAATTGTGTAGAAATATCCTTCCGTTTTTGCGTTGGACAGATTCCGTTTTATACAAAATAAATACACGTAAAATTACTATTATTTCGTTGGGACCAATAAATTTGTTCACATTGGACGCATTTCCGCATTATTCACGTTCCAGATTAAACACGTTTTAACTGTACTATAGTGTGCGTTGTATTGTTTACGAATGACATTGCATTGTTTACATTATTTTGACATATATTTAAAAGTTTTATCTGCATAAAATTTTTAAAATCCATCCATCCATAGTAATTCTGCCTGAGGGCTGGTCTGTGACGGCAATCATAGAATTTTCATGCTATGCTTTGCAGCTTTACTAGGGAATTATAGGTGTGGTAGCTTCCTGATGCTTTCCACACCGGTGAAGGATGATGATGATAATGGTAAAGATGATGATGATGTCCGGATGATTTTCGGGGACCGTTGGGCCCTAAGCTTCCTACATTTGTCTTACAGGTGAGGAAAACCCCGAAAAAACCTCAAACAAGAGCCTGTCCCGACCGAGAATCGAACCCGGGCCGCTGCGTGAGATGGCAGAGCACGCTACCTCGAGACCACAGACAAATATATTTCGTATTTTATTTAACGACAGACTTATATTACAATAACGGAACAAGAAATTATATCAAAAAAATATGCGACTTGTCAAATCCAGTATTGTTCATAGCTATCCAGAAACGATGCAAGAGACGTCTTCGTACAGCTTCCGGTCATGAAAATTACAATGGAAAAACTTTATTTCAAAGAAATTACATTTTTGTTATTTTGAGAAGTTTATATTGTGAGCTTAGAATGAAAGTATTAATTGGGACAAATTAACTGTAAAGTTCAAGTGTTTATGTTAAATCTGGTAAAGAATTTGTAAAGCCCTTTTTTGCGTGATAGTGCGTTCTGTCGTACTTACAGGAATGGTAGCCATGATTGGAAGTTAAATTTCCTATATTTCGGGGTTGCGAACCTATAAATAAGAATGTCCTGTAGACTTGATAAGAAATACTCTGGTAAATGACTGTCATAACTTAAAATCAATGAAATAATCATCGGTACTTCAAATGAAAGGATATTGTGACGCATTATTGAGCCGTTGCTCAAATTGACGCCTTTGAATTTTGCGGGTGGCGACAGGATTCCTTATTAGGCAGTAGGCGTTGGAATCGGGTCGTGGGCAATGTGCAAACGATCTCTCCAGACGTGTTTCTGATGGAATCATTTTCCAGACACGTTAATTATAAAAGAATAGAGGTCTCGGGCTTTCAGTTCGAGAGAGGTAGGACTGAGATTCCAGATAATTTTTACACGCTTTATACTAGCTTGACCTGTATCTATCTATCTATCTATCTATCTATCTATCTATCTATCTATCTATCTATCTATCTATCTATCTATCTATCTATCTATCTATCTATCTATCTATCTATCTATCTATCTATCTATCTATCTATCTATCTATCTATCTATCTATCTATCTATCTATCTATCTATCTATCTATCTATCTATCTATCTATCTAATCTATCTATCTATCTATCTATCTATCTATCTATCTATCTATCTATCTATCTAATCTATCTATCTATCTATCTATCTATCTATCTATCTATCTATCTATCTATCTATCTATCTATCTATCTATCTCTCTATCTATCTATCTATCTATCTATCTATCTATCTATCTATCTATCTATCTATCTATCTATCTATCTATCTATCTATCTATCTATCTATCTATCTATCTATCTATCTATCTATCTATCTATCTATCTATCT
>JASPKZ010002969.1:0-19229 GCA_030220185.1 Diploptera punctata
AAAAAACCACATCAGAAGTGAAGATAATTACAATTACACCCCTCCCTCATAAAGTTTAAAACTGACATAAAGAACAAAATGCATTCAGCATCTAATATGGAATAGAGCCGAATATGCACCTGTAGGCAAGAGATCGCAAGGAAGATCAAGAAGGCGGTGGAATCAATAACCGGAACAGGTCACAAGACCTAAACATTGAAGTTTATGAAGATGATGATGATGACTTGATGAGTAATAATGATTGGAAAATACAGGGTGTAACATAAGTCAGTTAACCGAAAATGCAAATATATTATTTTCTGTAGCTTACAACATCCATACAAAAAATCAACTACCGAAATTGTTCAAAGCGACCTCCATTGTTGTTTAAGCATTTATGACAACTTATTAACACTGCTTTTCAGATGTTATCACACAATTTGCCATATTACCAAAAGTGTTTTTAAAATTCCTGTTTCAATAAAATCTCGTAAAAGTTGAACGTTTAATGGTTTTGTACTGAAAACGTCGTCCTTCAAAATTCCCCACATTGAAAGATCACATGACGTGAGGTCTGGTGATCTAGGTGGCGAATCGATTTTACCACGCCTTCCAATCCACTCTTCAAAATTGTCATCCAAAAATTCATGGACGTTTAATCCACAGTGTGGTGGGGCACCATCATGCTGCCAAACAGGGTTGTTCCGTACTGCTTCAAACATACGGCTGTTGTTTATTTTTTTAATAACTTAATTTCTTAACATTCGAAGGTACCTGTATCAGTCACGTTTATAGACATGATACTGGAGAAGATGTAAGCCTATTCCCTAGTTAGCAAATTACCTCAAGCAATAGTGTTTGAGATTATATTCTGAAGGTCCCATATTCAAACCCCAGTTTCAACCAATCTGATCTTTTCCCCTTGCAACCATGCGCAGTGGGTAACTGACTTATGCCACACTCTGTATTAGGCCTATCTCAGGATAGGGATGTATGGAAAGATGTTATGAAGCTCTAGATTCGAAAGTGCCACTTAGTTAGGGTAATTGTATGTAGGCCTATACTATATTTTAAAATTTAAGATTTTGTAAATAAAAATTTACTTGAACTCGTAGCTGTAAGATCCAGACAGAAAAAATACAAGTCGCCCATAAAAAAAGATTTATTATGGCCGTTGCTGGAAGTGGTAGTGATAAGGTTTTATCTAAAGTCGTTTAGATGTGGTGATTCCCCGAATTGCTTAACATCAGGGCAAGGTTACAAGACAGCCGCGTGCAGATAACAATACAAAGAAAACCATTTTATTTTACAAACACTTTATAATAAAAACGTTTTGTCTCAAACTCATTTTTCTAAAAGCCTATTGTCATTTTTTTTAAATTCCGTCACGCAGGAATTCTTCAGCAAGTCGAAGTTATGGCGCGATTTTGCAGGTTTACTGAATATACAGAGTGCTGCATAAGTCAGTTAAAACGCTGCACATGGTTGCAAGGATAAAAATCAGATTGATCGAAACCACGGTTTGAATACGGGACCTTCAGTATATATAGGCCTATATCGTCACTGCTCTTGACGCAGCTATAGCGCGCTAGTAAGGTTTGAAATTGCTGAGATGTTGTCAGCTATATCTCTGCTAACCGCATACATAAAGCGGCCACTATCACTGAATATCCATATCGGCAACACTGTAGTGAAAACGTCAAGGCCGGAGAATCAGTGGCTACAGTATAGTAGGCATACAGTATATTGAGGTAGGCCTCCCAATTCAGCTCACTATGGGTCTACCCTACCAGTAGAAACTTCAGTCAAATATTTAGGCCTAATATTGGATAAAAGACTCACACTAAGAGCTCATATCGACCATATCTCAATTAAAGCTCAGCAAGGTGCCTATAGCTATATTATATCCGTTTTTCAAGTCGCCGTCTCTGTCCCGAAGGATCAAGGTCACTCTATATGTGGCCTTGATCCGTAGTATGCTATTGTACGGCTGCGAATCTCTGAGTATCCTTGCGAAATGCCACAAAGAAACTACCAAATATTACAGAACAAATGTCTCAAAATTATACTTTCGGCCCTGCGTTACACAAGGATAACGGAGATGCACGAGGCAACGAAGGTTCCATATATTGATACTATCATAACTGAAAGGGTTACGTCCATGCTCCGAAACATAAATGATCATGGGAACCCAATAGTACGCAATATAGGACACCTTCCACAATGGCGTAGGCCTACTACATACAGAAACATATTCGACACAATAAACTACCCATAGGCTAGTATTCAGCATGAAGTAACCAAGGTCAGAAAGGTCAGCGCAGATTGGCGTGGCTCATTCCAGTCCTGAAAGAGCCGAGCTCATCAGCGACAGGTTTCCGATGCCTCAATCAAGCGAGACCGATTTGCCTTGGAATCAAACATCCACATTATATCAATAGCAATAGCACATGCTACCATATAATAATTACCCATAGAATCGCCGTGTAGGCTAGGGTCAACCAGCTAAGCCCAATACTGTATACACACACGCGAATTCGCCGTCAAGGGACAAATAACAGTTCCAGCAAAAGACACACTGGACAGCACAAATAGCTGTCGAGAGAGAGAGAGAGAGAGAGAGAGAGAGAGAGAGAGAGAGAGAGAGAGAGAGAGAGAGAGAGAGAGAGAGAAGAGAGAGAGAGAGAGAGAGAGAGAGAGAGAGGGAGAGAGAGAGAGAGAGAGAGGGGGGCGGTAGGCCTATGTTGTTAAATTTTTTAAAAAGTATCAATGCCCAGAAATTATGCATTTTCACACTATGACTAGTTAATTATATCTCAAGATCAGTGTTAGTTCCAAGGATTTGAAGACTCATTACTTGACAAACACCTCACAGGTACGGAACCTTGTGATACGTGGTTTCTCAAGAATGTTGGGTGTAACACGATGGAGCTCCACAACTCACTTCGATGCCAATGTGAGGAGGCATTTGGGATACCCACGTGTCCAGGTCGAGGGGGACCATCCCATGGTCTACGAGATCACCTGATCTTAACCCTCTCGACTATTTTTGTGGGGCGACATTGAACAGTCTGTTTTATCAGACTCCAGTAGAGGTCACGTATGGATCTTATAGTCCGAATCCACGCTTGATACAGAAATAATTCAAACGAGGCCAGGCGTATTTAAACGTGTGCACCAATCACTACAGTGAGTCTTGAAATCCAACTAACGGGGTCTCTTGAGAAGTTAGCTACTCATAGTGTGAAAAACGCATCATTTCCGGCCATCGGTAGCCCTATCTTATTAAAAAAATTATCATCATACCTCAAAGTTACCACCGCACCTCTGTTGTCGGTGTTTTTTTTTTTTGTAACGCACTGTAAAGCCCTCCTATATGATATATACGAATGTCTGTCTGTCCTTTATGCATTACTACGACATTTTATTCTGATTGTGACGGGGCTTTCTGAAAAAATGTTCAGGAGTTTCCCGGGAAAGTTTTAGGCTATAAAGAGTAGTTGTAAAATTCAACCCATTCACCCTTAAAAATCA
The DNA here is from genome assembly GCA_030220185.1 of Diploptera punctata. Lineage (NCBI taxonomy): Eukaryota > Metazoa > Arthropoda > Insecta > Blattodea > Blaberidae > Diploptera > Diploptera punctata. Next base: position 3,514 of record JASPKZ010002969.1, read on the forward strand.
CCCTTTGTAGTGAAAACGTGTTTTTTTTCGGAACTTTTTGGACACTTCAATAACTTACGTTGCGTGTAAACCATAACATATAGGCTACAGCAAATTAATGTAGGCTGCACAGAATTGAATGTTTTAAAAAAAATCTACAAAAAAAAGTCCCAATAACCATTTTTTGTCTTTCAGCACATTGATGTATAGAAGATTGGGATGACTAGATTTCTGGGCATTCTTTTACGGATAACTTCACTCACAATAAACATGTTTGTCTTTCAGCTTATTTATTAATCAACAAGATCCGGATAAGTAGATTCCCGGGCAACGCCGGGTAATTCAGCACAGGGTATCTAAAATAATTACGATATAAGTTTATAATTATTTTTCTTTTTACTTATTCACACTAAACATAAAAACACATTTTAATTTATTTAGGAGTAGCAGCGCACGCCGGATATTAACTAGTATTGTAATAAATAACAATCAAGGTCACTTTGAGCAATTTCGAAAGTTTTTTTTTGGTATTCATGTTGTAAGCTACAGAAAATAATATATTTGCATTTTCGGTTAACTGACTTATGTTACACCACTGCAAGCCTATAACTTATATATATAGCCTATGTTAACTGCTGTATATAAGTTACTCTACTTTGACCATCTGAGGAATGAAGGAACTCCACATGCAACCTTTAGAACGAAAATATAGTCTACCCACCTACAGACACAACATGTGTCCCGAATGTCATACAAGCTATAATCCAGCCACTCAGTCTCCGGCCCTGACGTTTTTCATGACATTGTTGCCGATTATGCTATGGATATTCAGTGGGAGGGACCGCTTTATGTAGGGGCCTACCACGCGGAATATGCAAATCATGGCGCTTAGCTGAAATACAGCCGACAATTATCGCAGCAATTTCAAATCTTACTAGCGGCGTCAAGAGCAGTGATTGGTTGGTGACAGACGTCCACTCTCACTTCAACTATTTTCTTACTGGCCAGTAGAGGGCGAGGTTCTCCCTTTACTCCTAGTACAACCTAAACGTCAGGGTTAGCCTATGTCCACCGGTGTTGTTCTCGAGTGGGTTAGCGTGCTGCCTTGTCACGCAGCGGGCCCAGGTTCGATCCCCGGTCGGGGCTAGTTTCTGGGTGAGGTATTTATCGGGGTTTTTCCTCACCTGTAAGACCAAAGTCAGGAAAACTTTAAGACCCCCAAATGGTTCCCGTACATCAATATGGCCATCGCAATCATCATCATTCATATTCATCTTAGATTAAGCTTAGGATTAAGGACTCTCCTGGCGCACGATTATCATCATTATCCATCATATCAATCGGGGCAACGTAACGCCCGCCTTCCAGGCGCCCCAACCTCAGAAGTGGGTTACAAGTACGGCCATGCCAGGAGAGAAAACGAGAAATGTCGAAAGACAACCTGGGGCATTTGCAAAAAAAAAAAAATGTATTTAAACAAAAATCCTTTCATGAGAAGAACGTCTGTAGGTTTATTCCTTCGCAAGAGAGTTTGTCAGTTTTCAGTTTGACTGTGTCAACACATTATGGTGATTTATGTGTGTGTGACTAATAAAAAGATGACTAACGATGGCAGTGATGAATGAGGGGTCTTCACTAAAACGCGCCATCATCTCGATGACGAACGATGGCAGTAGTGATCGGAGGGTCGTCACTAAACGCGCATTACATCTCGATGACTAACGATGGCAGTGATATGAGGGTCGTCACCTAAACGCGCATTCAACTCGATGACTAAACGATTGGCGTGATATGAGGGTCGTCACTAAACGCGCATTCATCTCGATGACTAACGATGGCAGTGATATGAAGGTGTCGTTCCACTATTAAACGCGCATTCAACTCGATGACTAACGATGGCAGTGATATGAGGGTCGTCACTAAACGCGCATTCAACTCGATGACTAACGATGGCAGTGATATGAGGGTCGTCCACTAAACGCGCATCAACTCGATGACTAACGATGGCAGTGATATGAGGGTCGTCACTAAACGCGCATCTCCAATCTCGATGACTAACGATGGCAGTGATATGAGGGTCGTCACTCAAACGCGCATTCAACTCGATGACTAACGATGGCAGTTGATATGAGGGCTCGTCACAAAACGCGAATTCATCTCGATGACTACGATGGCATGTGATATGAGGGTCGTCACTAAACGCGCATTCAACTCGATGACTAACGATGGCAGTGGAGTGATTATGAGGGTCGTCAAAAACGGACGATTCATCCGATTTACTAACGATGGCAGGATATGAGGGTCGTCACTAAACGCGCATTCAACTCGTGACTACGATGGCAGTGATATGAGGGTCGTCACTAAACGCGCATTCAACTCGATGACTAACGATGGCAGTGATATGAGGGTCGTCACTAAACGCGCATTCATCTCGATGACTAACGATGGCAGTGATATGGGGTCGTCACTAAACGCGCATTCAATCGGATGACTAAACGATGGCAGAGTGATATGAGGGTCGTCACCTAAACGGCGATTCATTCGGATACTGACGAGAGAACCATTGCATTTCGAAACCTACCTTCCTCTCCGAGAAGCGTTAGTGTCAATTTACCTTAAATTTGAAGCATATAAAACTATAATAACACCAGGGAAATAATTTACAACATGTGATGAAAAAAAAAATTGAAGTTGAAATCATACATCATGCGCCATGCAACCAACAAACAGGATGCGGTATACACTATGCAATCACGGGAGTGCAGCCAACATATCACGATTATTTAACGAACCTAAAACCTAACCCTAACGCAAATTTAAGTATCTAACCTGTCAAGAACAAACCTAAAAGCTAACCTAACGCAATTTAGTACTCTAACCTATGAAAAAGGACTAACCTAAAAGCTAACCTAACTCAATTTAAGCACTCTAAACCTGTGAAAGACGAACTAAAAGCTAACCTAACGCAATTTATTTAAGTACTATAACCTGTGAAAGACCAACCTGAAAGCAACACCTAACCGCAATTTAAGCACTCTAAACTGTGAAAGATACAAAAACATCCAAATATAAATAGTAAGTTCTGAAATTCTGAAGTATATGTATAGAGTTAATTACTACATACTCTATGTTGGCCTGCACTGGAACACGTTTTTTTATGTTTCATAAAATATTCGTTAAAATCAATATGGCTGTCACGTTTTCATGCTATGTATGTAGTTAAATATCATAGCCTACAAAACATATTGAAATAATCGCTAGAAAAAAGGTAAAAATCATTGTAATGGTGTAAAATAATTAGAAAATGGAAACTTTGAGAACAAAACTTGAAGGAGTTTTTATGAAGGAATTAAAAAAGCCGTGTCCACAGGTTATAAAGTTTAGCTCCACTGGTAACTTATGGCTCAGAAACCGGATGATTGACGAAAAAAGATGAAAACCTCAACACATGGAAAGTGAATTCCTCAGGAGAATATTTGGAGCAGTATGTATTCAGGTGAACGGAGAATAACAACAAACAGTGAATTGGAATACACTTCAACAAAGACCCAACAATAGTAGGTGACAATTAAAACTCACAGATTGAGATCGTTAGGACATGTGGAAAGGATGGGAAAATCATAGAGTCCAAAAGAAAATACTAAATATGCCTACCAACCAGAAGGAAGCCGATCGATAGGACAATGAACAGCAGGATCTGCTTTGTCTGGGGATTTAGAATTGGAGGAGGTTGGCAGCAACGAGGCTTGAATGGCAGAAAAAACTACCGACAAGGCACTGGTTGTCAACGGACCGTAGCGCCACAAATGATTGATGATGATAAAAATGAGCTGTGATATACCAAGACAGCGTACGAAATATTATCTGCCGTTTTTAACTGCAAGGTGCAGGAAATCGAAGCCAGAATCCAGTAATGTTAAGTCACGGATTGCATCATGTGACTCCCTGCATGAGTAAGAGCGGAGTAAATTCAGACGGGATGGTGCACGGACGGCATATAGTGAGGGTTATCCAATCTATCATTTCACGTGTTGCATTACGTTCCTATAGCTAAAATGAGGTATTTGGCGCTTGATTTTAGTGCCTTCAAGTTTAAGAAAAGATCATATATAGACGTATATATTTTTTAACACGGCTCTTGGTACATCAACATTTCTCTGGGAGAAATTTCAAGGTAGGTTTCGGCGGTGCAATGGTTGACAGTTCCCTTGTTATATCAAATAAGACAGCAGAACTCATTTAAAAAACGCCAAGGGAAACGCTGGGAAATTGTAGGATGTGAAGATTAAAATTTATCCCAAAATCAAACAATTTTACACTCAGATTCAACCGGGAAGTTACTGTGTGTTTGGAATAAGGAACAGTATTTTTCTTGAGAGAAATCCTTATATAAAACTGAAAATTGCAACACAGCAGGTACAGAGTTGTAAGTTGTAGCCGTCCAAGCTACAACCTCTTAAAGAAAAAAAAATTCCACTTGTCACTGAGCTCTTGCGACCTGTAGGCTACTATCTTGTGTGAAAGTGTCGACTCTCATATTTACTATAGCCTAGGCCTAAAACTAGTTTGCATGCCGTAAAAGAAAAAAAAACTTACTTAGGCCTACTTACTTACTCACTGGCATTGTCGAATTGGTTGGTTCATGACCGCGGGGACATAAGCTCTCCATACATCTCTATCCTGAGCTAATACTCTCCAATCATCCCCTGTATAATCTACTTCACTCAAATCACAGTTAATCTTATTCTTCCACCTCATTCTTGGTCTACCAACTGGGCCTTTTCCCTCTGGTTTTCCTACAAGAAGCCTCCATGCACCTCTTTCATTCCCCATTCGTGCCACATGTCCTGCACATCGCAATCTACGAGACTTAACTGTTCTTATTATATCTGGCTTCCTATAAAGAGCATGTAGTTCACTGTTATTTAGTCTTCTCCATTCACCTGTCTGTTCATCTCCATTTGGTCCAAAAAATTTAAACTGGGTAAAATTTCCGTAAAAGAAAAGTAGTTTTTTAAATGTATAGTACATAGATTTGGAAAAAGTACTGCTAACCTTACCGTCCTCTCCCCTCCCTAACAAACAAATACCGTTATTATGAGTTTGGCAACATCTACCCTCTCTATGTAGGGTGACACTGGCATATCCCATAAGGTATGTAGGCCTAGTAACTTCCGGGTTGAATTAGTGGTAGGCCTATCTGTTCAAATTACGCCCTACAGTTTTATTTTATTGACAACCTTGACCGGTTCTCATTTTCTGCAACTCCAAGAGAAAGAAATTTCCAAGGACACAAACACCTCTCCATACTCCATATCCTTAGTCAATAGGCCTATTTTACAACCATCCCGTAGTCAATAGGCCTTAAGTTTTAAATAGCGGCACACGCCGTAGCGAGGTGGTAAAGACCAATACGCTAAAACCAGAAGTTCGAGGGTTCGGGTCCCGGTGGGGTTCAGGATTTTTAAACTGACCCAAACCTGGCAGCACCATGGCCCTGGAATCGATTCAGCCTCTAACTAAAATGAGTACCAGACGCTTGTTCTGGGGATAAAGGCCGACCGTTCACGCAGGGCTGGACAACACGGCCAAGTGCCGATTGTCTCTAGAAAAAGTGGGAGCCTTAACCTTTCTACTACTCCAAAGGTCTCCTGAGCCTGTAGTGGGATCACTCTACTTTCTACAACCAGTATAAATAATATATCCCTCAAACCAAAGTTAAAGATATTCCCACCTCATTCGTGGCTTAGGTAAAGCAACGCATCTCCTTTAATTATCCCACAAGGAGATAGAATGAACCTCTTCTTTCATTCCCCATGCATGATATGTCCTGCCCATCGCAGTCTACGAGACTTAGCCTAGCTGTTTTTATTGTAAAACTATCTAATATCCGGATTGCACTGCTACACCTAAGTAAATGAAAATTAATGTGCTTTTGTTTAAGTTGAATAAGTGAAAGGGAAAAACAATTAGAATTTTTTTTTTTTTTTTAGATAGTGACTACCCCGTACTGATTACCCAGCATTGCCTGGGAATCATACTTATCTTCTTGGTATAAATGAGCCTGAAAACAAAAAATTCATGTAGGCCTACTTTCTTATGATAAGTTGACATAAGCCAAACTGAAAAATTATTATAAATGTATATCGTAATTATATTAATATTCCGTGCTGATTACCCGCGTGTTGCCCGGGAATTCCACTTGATCCCGATCTTCTTGGCATAAATGGTGCTGAAAGACAAAAATTAATGTAGGCCTCACTATTATGATTAGTTGAATAAGTAGTATGAAAACTAATTATAAATGTGTAGGCCTACTCGTAATTATTTTAAGATTTCCCGTGCTGATTCCCCGTGTTGGACCTATCTACTCATCTCGATCTTCTTGGCCATAAATGAGTTAAAAGACAAAATTTCGTTATTGTGAGTTATCCGTAAAAGAATAATGTGCTGCTATAACTTACTTTCACAGGAATCTACGTACTTGTCTCGATCTTCTTGGCATCAATGAAAGACACAAAAGGTTATTAGTGATTTATCCGTTATAGATAAACATATGCTGTCGCGGACTTTTTTGTAGAGTTTTTTTTAGATATCCATTTCTGTGTATGCTACATAATTTTGTGTAGGGTCTATATGTTATGGCTACTTTTTTCACGAAGGACGATTTTAATGGTATAGGAGTGATTATCACAAATATCTTATAGCCTTTTTTCATCCCGGGAATCTCCTGAAACACTTTTGTAAAAACTCCCCATCAAAATCGGATTAACGGTTATGGCTGCGCATAAACTACGAACAAACAAACATACAAGCCAACCAACAAACCATTCATTTTTTATATATTAGATAACTGATGTCCTATAAAGACCATATAGTTTCCCATTGTTATGTAGTTCTTCTCCATTTGTCTGCCTGTTATAAGGCATTAGGCCTATGTAATCTTTTAATATAGATAGGCTTTCACGTTTATATGCCGCAGTCCTGCATGAGTAACTAACTTAAGTAACTCACTGACTGGCTGCGCGGGACATAAGCTCTCGATACATCCCTAACGTTATCCAATCATCCCCTGTATAATCCTACTTCCCTCAAATCATGGTTAATGTTATTCTCCACCACTCTCATTCTTGGTCTACCAAATGGGCGTTTTCCATCTAGTTTTTTCTACAAGAAGCTTCCATGCATTTCTTTCATTCCCCATTCGTGCCCACATGTCCTGCCCATCGCAGTCTACGAGAACTTAACTGTTCTTATTATATCTGGCTTCCTATAAAGACAATGTATCTCACTGTTATGTAGTCATTTCCATTCACCTGTCTGTTCATCTCTCTTTGGTGCCAAACATTTTTTCTAAGAACTTTATTCTCAAATACTCGTAATATTTTCCCTCCATGTTTCACATCCATATAATACCTATAACAGGGAGAATAACAGTTTATATAGGCCTATTTTCAGTTAAACGGTTTTTGAAAGGAGTTGGGACAAGAAGTCCCTGTAATATATAATCTAATATCATGCGTTCCACAACTGAGCGCATGTTTAGTCCTGCACGACTGTATGCATAAAGCATAGTGTGCCCCTGTGATAGTCCAGTATCTTTTCAAAACAAACAACTAAATGAGCCAATTTCACGCAATATTGCATGACATTTTACGATAGCCTATATTCACAAACATCGTAATTTCTATTTTCTTTAATTTAAAAAAAAGTCAATAGGGCCTATAACTAACTAACTCTAACTCACTGGCACTATCGAACCCGTAGGTTCATGGCTGCGCGGACATAGCTCTCCACATATCCCTATCCTGAGCCAATGTTTTCCAATCATCCCTGTATAATCTACTTCTCTAAAATCATAGTTAATGTTATTCCCTCACCTCATTCTTGGTCTAACCACTGGACGTTTTCCCTCTGGTTTTCCTACAAGAATCTTCCATGCACGTCTTTCATTCCCTATTCGTGCCACATGTCCTGCCCACCGCAGTCTACGAGACTTAGCTGTTGTCATTATAACTGGCTTCCTATATAAAACCATGTAATTCACAGTTATGAAGTCTTCAATTGTGTCAATAAGTTTATGGCTTTTTAATCCACTGTCTTTTCAGCAAATTCTGAAGGAAAACGCCATTGAAGTTATTTAAGTGAATATAATTATTTAAAAAAATTACATAAGTTAATCTTCAACGATACTATCTGGGTAGACACCAAAAATGACATCATCAAAATTTATAAAGACCTAGGCCCTATATCACGAAAAGAAAAATTAATGCGTGAACCGGGATTTGAACCCGGGACCTCTAACTTTAATTTAGTGAGCTACCGACTACGCTATCCAGGCATCCCAGAGCAAACATTAATTTTCCTTCCTTAGGTATATAGCCTATACATAGACCTACATAGGTTTATATAAGTTATTAGAAACGAAAATATTACAGTGGTATGGCCATGTCAAAAGAATGCTAGAGCAAAGATTGCCTGAAATCGTTATGGAATGGATTCCAGTAGAAAGGAGGAAGAGAGGAAGACCTAAGAAAACTTGGATAGAAGGGGTACAAACAGCAATGAATATCAGAGGATTGGAAAAAGATCAATGGATGGAGAAATGGAGTTTGGTTTCCGGAAGACGGCGGCAGCTGCCATGATATCGGATGATGATGGTGATAGGTTTAGGCCCTATATATGCCTATGTGTATTTTTTAATGCTCTAGCGCCCGCAATGTATGTTTTTATCAGAACCAAACTCGACATGTAGGCTGGCGATAAATTTTAAAAAGGCGAGTTAGAGTTTATTAATCAGCAAAATCGGACAATTAGGTGTAGGAGTTCACCTGAAATTAAAACTTAAAAAATCTCTCTAGCGGTAGTAATTTGATGGCTTGCATCGAAACTTAGAATAATATCAAACTGAAACGAGGAAAAATAAATAGGCCTACAATGAATTTGTTTTCTTTGAAATTAGTTTCACCCACCTTCATACAAAACTACTAACAAATACTTGCATCAAACAAAACCATAAGAGCTGTAAAATCCATTCGATATTTTATAAAAAGTAAGTGAATTTAATTAAACTCTGATTGATTAGGTCTACTCACCAAAGAACGTCCCTGTAGGCAGCGCAAGTGTTTCCTGTAAGAACAAAGAAGCATAAACCAAGTTAGAAAAACTTGCACAAAAAACAATAGAAAATTACTTGAAATAAAAACATCTGAAAAATAACATTAGCATTGTTATTAAAACATTAAAATCTGTTATCCATTGTAATGAAGCCAGAGAAGATTTCTGACACTTTACTAGATCTGATTTTTGGGTTCACACATTTACATTTAGGCACATAAAATAGGTTTTAGGGCTTTTCCTACTTCTGTGATCTTGTGATAGCGTGTGCTGTTCGTATGGAAGGGACCCGGGTTCGATTACCGGTCAGTAAAGGTTTCCTGAGTGATAGTCCTTTTTTTTTTTTCAGAATTATTTTCTTACTTGTAGGCTAAGACAATGAGAGGTTCAGAGCAAAAGTGGACCAAGTTCATATATCATTCTTTTGACGAAAACTGATATAGGCCTATTAATTGCAGTGAAAAAATAACAAATATAGGCTAATACATAAATCCTGTGCCTTGTCACGCAGTGAAAACAAATCATGCATAACAGCAGCGGGCCCGGGTTCGATCCCCCGGTAATGCATAATACGATGCATTTACAGAACTCAGCCTGCTATATTTAATTTCATTAACTAACTAACTCAGTGGCACTATCGAACCCGCAGGTTCATGGTCGCACGGACATAAGCTCTCCATACATCCCTAACCTGCGCTAATGTTTTCCAATCATTCCCTGAATAATCTACTTCCCTCAAATCATAGTTAATGTTATTCTCCCATCTCATTCTTGATCTACCAACTGGGGTACCTCATTCCTGTTGTAGCTAATTATTGTTCTTAGGTATTTCAGTTCATCCACTTCTTCAAAATCCATCTCATTTGTCATTAACTCTCCATTTCCATTATATAGGCCTAATGTAAATAATTTCTATGTTTTTTTTTAAATGCCCCAGGTTGTCTTTCGGCATTCCTGGTTTCTCTCTTGGCATGGTGTACTTGTAATCCACTTCTGAGGTTGGGGCGCCAGGAAGGCAGGGTTACGTTGCCCCGATGATATGATGGGTGATGATGACGATAGTGGTGCACCAGGAGAGTCCCTAATCCTAAGCTTAACCTAAGATGAATATGAATGATGATGATTGCGATGGCCATATGATTTCGGGGACCGTTTGGCCTTAACGTTTTCCTGACATTTCTCTTACAGGTGAAGAAAAACCCCGATAAAAATCTTACCAGAAAAACTGTCCCGACCGGGGATCGAACCCGGGCCCGCTGCGTGACAAGGCAGCACGCTACCCCGAGATCACAGCGGTGGACAATTATTTCTATGTATGAACATATATTTAGCTTTATTGATGTTTTACTACCCATTTCTTAGTGTTACTCTAAGCGTGTGCGTGTGACTCCTAGTTATTTATGTTAATTGGATTTATGAGTGAGTTTCTTTCGGCTAGACTATTTATTATTTAAAATTGTATTGTTTAAAATTCAGTTAACCATTTACAATATGCCTGTACAACATGCAAGCCAATAGCTTCGGAAACAACAGAATATAGGCTTACAGTAGGCTGGAACATAAAGGCAAACAAACTATTACGAGCACATCTTTTTCACACAGATAGCGCCATGAAAACATAACAAATGACGGCTAATTAATAATGAGATAATTCATGGAGCTAACTACCTAACCCACTATAAATAACGTAGGCTACTTGGAGGTTACTGGCCGCACGGTTATAAGCTCTCCATACATCCCTATCCATTTCTTTTATAATTTGCCTCAAACAAATTATAGTTAATATAATTCTGCTATCTCTATTCTTGGTCTACCTATTGGGCTCATTTCCTCTGGTTTTCCTAAGTAAGCTTCCATGCCCCTCTTTCAGTGCGTCACATGTCCTGTCCATCACAGTCTACGAGATTTAACTGTTTCTTATTAGGCCTATAGCCTATCTGGTTTCCTATAAAGATATCATTCACCTGTCTGTTCATCTCTCTTTGATCCAAAATTTTTATTAAGAACTTTATTCTCAAATACTCGTAATATTTTGTCTTATATTATTAAAGTTAGAAAACATGTTTCGCATCCATATAATATAGGTGTAACTTAACTGGGAGAATCAAACATCTCAAGAATGAATAGGCCCATTTAAAACAATTAGGCCTATCTCTATACGGCTTACTTAGGCATCATATTTAGCAAAAATTGTGGCGACTCCAAATGGGAGTCAATGACCAATCACATCTCAATGAATTTTGAATTACAACCAATCACAGTCATTTTTCACCTCGATTTTATCAGTTTAATTTTACCACATTAAAATCAAGCTCCTCCTTTTTAACATTCTGAATAGGTCAGAGCATTATTTTTGCAGTGACTCTCTAAGAAATACGTTGAATAGGCCTATAGCAATTTATATATTAATATGCTATAGGCTAGAAGAATCCTAGAACGCAAATGGCTACCAGAGTAAGTTTTAGGTTTGTGTAACTTATAGTGCACGAATGTAGGCAGATACTGTTTGCGGGTTATGATATAAAAAAACTTTATAGCAATTGATTATACCACAATAAAAAGAAACCACTGTTGCATTTTCTTAAACGTATTAGCCCTATTTCCCAGGAATTAACGTTCGAGAAAAATATGATTGGCATATTAAATCATGGGACATCAGAAAGTAATTAATAAACAGTTTGTGTGTGTTTCATTTTTCTCCACTAGGGAGAAGTATGAGAATATCCAGGCTACAAACATATTCGAAATACATATATCAGACAAGAAATGGATGCACAAGAGACTGTTATCGATAGGATAACAAAGAGAGCCCTACAGTGGTATGGACATGTACAACGGATGTCGGAAGACCAGTGGCCTAAACAGGTGTTTGATTGGATGTACCAGGCAGAAGGAAAGAAGGGGGAGAAGTAGAAGAACATGGTATGAGGGAATAGGCTATATGACGCCATGATTAAGAGGGGTATGGAGGATGGACAATGGGAAGATAGGAATATATGGAAGGCAAGAATCAAAGGCAAACTGCTGTAAGTCGAAAGCTTGGTATTAAGTAAGGAATCAGTAAGGGTTCATTCTCACAATATTTGCGATCCTTTGGCAATAAATTAATGATCTGGTTGCAGTGATGAGGCAAATGAAACATAACCAACATTTTCTCATTTTGTTTTCAAACATCGCCATTTACATTAAATATAGGCCTATAGACCCCTAAATGTTTTAAAATAACTAGCCTATATTTAAATAATGATTTGTGAGTAAACAGCTTAATTTTATTCGTTAAATAGTCCTAACAAATGCCACTCTTGCTTTCCAAATTCTCTAGATAAATTCACGACTCACGAAGTGAGGATATAATTTACCGATAATTTGGAAATCACTCGTGGCATTACCTATGAAAAATCTCTACTCGTGTCCTGACGAATGCCAGGACAATGGATGAAATAAGATGAAACTCCTATTATTGAAGGTCTGTGATGTGTAGGCTAAGTATCCTTAAGCTAATAGCCCCTATTTTTGCAAAGGCGTATAATATCTGGAGATTTGAAATGGTTTCTCACTCTATAACAACTAAGAATCAAAGTGAGAAATAAGTGTAATACAATAATTTGTATTGTATTATCAATACAATTTTTAGTAGGTAAAATTTTTTATATAATTAAGTAAATTACTTTTCTTCGTCCCAATTGTACCATAAAATTTTAATTAACCCGTAAAATCAGCATTGCTAATTCTCCTATTTAACCAGATCCTACATACCTCGATTCCCAATTATTATCATCCGTTTCCAGTACCTATCCTCAAACCATAACTTAAATACAAGATCACAACATAGTCTCTTGCTCAATATACACGCCACATAGGACATCACATCACTCCATGTCATATACCATCCTTCACTTCTCGCATCTGGAATTCCCTCAAAACAAAGAAATAAGGGGCTGCCGGACATTGGCAACTTTAACAAAAATCTAAATTTATATTTGCTCTAAACTCGACTTCATTATTATCCAGTGTAATTGTAATATAGGCCCTATATTAATTGGTGTTTCTCGTATAATGTCATCATATTTATTATAATCAACATAATAATAATAATAATAACTAATAATAATAATATAATAATAATAATAAAATATAATAATAATTATTATTATTATTATTATTATTATTATTATTATTATCATTATTGTTTATTACCCTATAAATGTTTGTACATGAAATTTACATTGCTACATTACTGTATTCTTAACTGTTTATAATTAGTATAGTGTATAGCCATATATATTTGTCAAATATTTATTAGTAGGCTATTTGTGCTGGTTTGAGTGGAAGAGAGGGCCTTATGGCATTAACTCTGCCAAAATAAATAAAGTATTATTATTATTATTATTATTATTAATTATTATTATTATTATTATTATAAAAAACGGCAGTTTGTTAGTTTAATTTATTAAATATTTTTTAACAAAGTTAAGTTATAAACGTAGGCCTACTAAAAAGCATTATTATCTTTGAAAGTGGAAACGGTTTTTCGAAAGGCCCAGCTGATTATATTTATTATCTTGAGAACGATTCGTATCAAACGAGCAACATTTATGTTTTAAATATTTAAGATATTGCAAATCAATCGGAAGAAATTATTTAAATTTATGTAAATTATACACAGCAATAGCCTATAACTTATAAACAGGTAAAAGACGGGTTATGCATGGTTTGTTTTCAATGCAGTGTGACAAAGTAAATAATTGGTATGAGAAATTAGGTTTCTTCAATTAAAAGATTAACACAAATTAAGATTATATTCCGCAAACCTGCAAAATCGGACAAGAAATTCGAAATGTTTGAGAGAAATTCGCTTAGTTTTACGCAATTCCTGAGTGATGGACTTTTTATATTTTTGTGGACGGCACGAGCATTCTCTAAATGCTAGAAGACCTAGCGTAGACCTACGTGTAACGCTAAATAAATGCAGTAACATAATGTTAAAGGTGACATGCGTATTTTTGGACATATCAGGGTCCAGGGACAACACGAGGAACAGAGTGGTATTGGAATGCAAGCTGTAAGCATAACATCAATCTTAGAATACCTACATATGATAGCTATATATTATATCATTATCTAAATCAAAATCGTTACAATGCTTTTTCTATAGTCTAATTCTCTCACTGGCAGAATATAGTCCTCTCCATACATCCCCTATCCTCAGCTAATGTTTACGAATCGTCCCTCGTATAACACTGGTCCAACATGATTTTGTCTCATGAGTAGCAATAGTTGTACTTAATGCGTTTTTTTTATCGTGTTTTCATAATAGGCCTATGTATTCGGAATTTCTCCACCATCCACAGTTTTTTTGTATTTCAATTTCAATTAATGGATTTAAATAATTATTTTTTAATAAACTTTTTTCGTCCATTTGTCCATTGTAAAATAAAACTTTCAATCGGGAGATTTCAACTATGGGACAAAGAGATATAAAGGCAAATGGAATCCTAATATGCGAGCCGATTATTGTTGGACCATCAAGAGGGAATGCTCCACAGGCGAAATATAGCAAGAAAATCGTCATTTATTACTTTGTAGGTGAGTCCGAATTTTCGAATATGGTGTTAGTTAGGAATGTAGAAAATATTAAAGTGTTTGAAATTATAAAGGCCGGTCTCTCGGAAAACTTGCGTGTTGGAGAAAAACCGATATCATATTTGAATTCAGGAGAAAAAAAACTATCAGAATCACATAGGCCCAATTTTTCTTTTTGAGACAAAAAAAAAGTTTCTTTTTGTTGCTCAGCGTAATCTACTTCCATCAAATCATAGTCATAGTGTTCTCCAACATCATTCTTGGCCTACCAACTGGGCGATTTCCCTCTGGTTTTCATACAAGGAGTTTCCATGACTCTCTTTCATTCCAAATTGTGCCACCATGTCCTGCCTATCGTTTTACGGAGATTTAAGAGAGTCTTATTATACGTGGGTTCCAATGAAAATCATGTAGTTCAACGTAGAGTAGTGTTCTCCATTCGCATGGTTTGTTCATCTCAAATTTGGTCCAAAAAAATGTTCCCAAGATACTGTGATTCTCTAGATATTAGTAATCTTTTTCTCCTCCGTTAAAGGTAAGAGTTCATATTTCTCATCCAGATAGAATAGGCCTATGAAGTTATTAACTGGGAGAATAGACGTTTGATTATCATATTTTCAGTTTAATGTTTTTTGGCCCGAATGTCTGCAAAAATCTCTGAGTAATAGGATTTCCAGAGTTGAGCATCAGGTTAATTATGTTTTCTACATCTCATTCCGGGTGGTATTATCGAACAAATGGATCTGTGATCCTTTAGCGTTTGTGCAGTCGTTCTTAGAAAAGTTAAACACCTGCATTCACATCATTCCACGCGCAGTTCCCTGCCACCACGTCAAAACAACAGCCCAAGATAACTTCCACCAAACCTGTGTCAAGGATATTGAATACTGAATAATGTGAAGGTTAATTATACTTTTTAATATCTAAGTAGGTCTAATACGCTGATTGACTTTTATTATTTTTTTAATAATATTTATTTCACCACTCCGTGCTACAGTGTTCATGTTGCGTTGACAACACTGGACTGCAAGTGCAAA
>JASPKZ010002970.1:0-43166 GCA_030220185.1 Diploptera punctata
GAAAACATCCCAAAGAACCATTATAACACATGCCCCTACGTTCGGATACCATTAAAAACTAATCCGCAAGCGGAACGATTGCCAGGACGACAGTGGCAACGAAACCATGATAACCAGCTACATAGAATAACTATGAATAGGCTGCGATGTCAAATAAAAACAGCGTTCCAACAACACATAACAAGAACATGGAACACCACTACCGGCATCCTAAACACCACCTGCATGAAAAACACTTGGGTTGAAATGTTACTAACCAAAACAAGAAATCGTAAATATTATATATCAATTGGTGTTTAGAATATGAAGTACAAAATTAAATTAAAATTAGTTGGCGTTGTGTAAATTAATTAAAAGTAATAAAAAAATAGATTATATACGAAAAACGGGAAAAAATGAACACAGTAAATAATTAAATACTAATGGCAATAAATTACAAAAAATAACGAGTTACAAAAGTTTCTGAGTTGATAATTATCACTCTGACCGGAGATTTGATAGATGATTTATTCGCTTTTTTCTGTCTCCTACCTTAACAATGACAGAGCCATCTTGGGTCCAGACATTGGTTACGCCATGAATAGCTTCGCGAAGTAGCTGAAGCCTAGCACTAGTAAGGTCCTCACGAATCGTAATTCCACTGCCTTTCAAATTCTTTTTATTGCGAAACACCTCACTTCGCTTAAGGTAGGACACAAATTTAACAATGACAGCCCTAGGTCGTCCACCATCTATTTTTCTACCTACACGATGACTACGATCAATGCCACTGACCTGGAGACTAACACCAACTCTCTCTGCTAACTGCAAGGCGATGGCATCTGTGTCTTCGTTTTCTTCCTCCGCAATGCCAAAAATACGCACACACTGACGGCTTTGGTATTGTTTTAAGCTATCAACCTTAGATTCCAAAGTCACTATCTTGAATAGACTTCTGGAGATCACTGATTAAGGCTTGACTTTGCTCTAATGCCTCTTTTAATTCTATAACCGCCGCAGCAACAGTCTCCTTTATTACGTTGGCAACACTTGACAGCATGGTAGCATCTTGTAGCGACTCTTGTAAGACGCGCTTCACCACCTCTTGTATTTCCATTGAGTTATTCTTCTTGGGGCCCATCTTATAAATTTATACTTAGCCAAATTGTTTTTATAACACAAACTATCAGTTACGGATGATTTAAGCGACTTAGAATGTGTTCACACCTTCAAAGTAATATGTTGGTCACGAGCGATATACAACACGTCTAGTCACTTTTCGGCATTATGTCAATATAGGTTATATTTTGGCGATTTTCCGTTCATCGGGTAAATATCCAAATTTCCAACATATATTTATAAAATCTAGTAGACGAATCTTCAGAAAGAATGATGCATATTTAATGAAACCCATATTTATACAATCAGTAACAGGTGTCTTTTTGTTATGAAAATGATTAATAGAAGTTGTTAATTCCTCTATGGTTATTAATCCATGTGTTCATCTGTTTGTATTACAATTTCTTCTTCATTTTTTCTGTCCATAATTCTTGGTAGTATTCTATCCATTTTTCTTCTGGAATATTATTTATTTAAGTCTATCTCTTGTTTCATTATGTAAATGTTTCATACTTTGTATGCCTTTTCTTGTTTTCCATGTACATCGTGTTCGATATCACTTATATATTTATCCCACATTTTTCTTTTAGTTTTTCTAATTTCTCTACGAACTATTGCACTTTTTTATATTCAATTGATGATTCATTTGTTTTTCTGTTTAGATAATTTAGATACGCCTTTTTATTTTCATTTATTAAATGTTTAAAGTCCTCATTCCAAAATTCATTTCTTTAAATACATGATATCTTTCTCATTCCTAAAGATTCTTTTTCAGCTTGAGTTTTTATTATTTTAATCTGAACCCATTCTTCATTTATATTTCTACATATAGTATTTTCTGTAATATACTGGTCTAATTTTTTTTTAGATATAGTTATTTTATGGATTCTTGTTGTAATAGTTGGAATTTAAATGTTTCATTATTTTCCATCTTATCATAGTGTAATTTCTTCAATCGGGTTAGAATAGCTATTTTAGACCTCACTAAAAAATGATGAGAATTAATATCGAGCCTTCTGTATACTGTGGTATCATGAACTAGACTTGATTTTTTTTTATTTACAACTTGCTATTACACGGCGTGCTCTGCTCCACCTAAATACATGATAACGTATGTTTGCATTTAGTTGATTAAGTAAAAGGAAAACTAAATATACATTTATATCGTTATTATTTTTAGATACCGCATGCTCATTACCCGGCGTTGCCCGGGAATCTACGTATCTCGATGTACTTGGTATAAATGAGCTGAAAGACAAAATTCGTTTTGAGTTATCCATAAAAGAATACCCTCCGTGCGCTGCTACGCTTGCCCGGGAATCTACTTATCCCGATCATATTGGCATCAATGAAATACAAAAATGGCTATTGTGTGTTATCTGTAAAAGCATATAAAGACATTCTGTCGCGGACTTTTCTGTAGATTTGTTTGAGATATTCAATTCTGTGTACAATAGTTTTGTGCATTTGATATGGTTTAGCCAGCGCAGCGTAAGCCAATTTAAGCTTACAAAATGCGACATTTGTTCACGTTTTTTCACTAAAAAAGATGATTTTTAAGGGTGAAAGGCGAAGCGTGAGCATTAAAATTGTTATTACCTATAACCTTCTGGGAAAATCCTGAACATTTTGCAAAAAGTCCCATGACAGTCGGATGAATGGTATGGCAGCATATGCTTGCCCGGGAATTTATTTATCCCGATCTCCTTGGCATCAATGAAACACAGAAATGGCTATTGTGTATTTCTGTAAAAGCATATAAACATATGCTCTCGTGGACGTTTTTGTAGGGTTTTTTGAGATATTCATTTCTGTGTACATTAATATTGTGTATTTGTTACGGTTTAGGAAGCGTAAGCCATTTAAGAGTAAAAAGGGACTTTATCACGTTTTTCACTACAAAGGGTGTTTTTTACAGTTGTAGGAGTTTAGTATCTCAACTCTCTTATAGCCAGTGTTCATTCCGGGAAAATCCTGAACATTTTGCAAAAAACCCCATCACAATCGGATCAACAGTATGATCGCACATAAAGTACGAACAAACAAACCAACAAACAAACAAGCATTCATTTTTATATATTAGATTACATAGTCAATTATACTTTCTACTTCCTCTGGCGCTGCATGTATATTTGTGAATATCCAAGTGTGTAAAAAACGTATTCGTTACTTTAAAGCTGTTATAGGTGACGAAGTCTATTTAAAGTTTTCCATTATTATTTACAGTTATTTCACCATGTTTACCTATGATTTGTGGCATTGGTGTAATTCCTATACGTGCATTGAAATCTCCCGTTAAATAAGATCATCATTTTTGTTTTATTTATAACTTTCTGGAGTTCTTCGTAAAACTCTATTAATTAATCTCTATTTTGCCCTTCATCTGGGCTATATATTCCTATAATTGAAATATATCCTCTTTTGAATTATGCAATCTTAATTTTATCATTCTTTCGTTTATAAATTGGTAGCTATGTATTCTTCATTTCCATTCCTTTTTAATCATTATTGATATTCCGGTAGAGGCACGTTTCTTTTCAGATACTCCATGATAAATTAATAAGTAATTTCGCAGTTCTATTGATCCTTTTAATTTAATTTTACTTTAGGTAATAACTGCTACATCTATATTAATCTTACTTAATTCGTTTTCTAGTTCTGGGTTATTATTTATAATGCCTCTTCCATTCCAAGTGCCAATTTTCATTATTTCAGATATACCTAAATATTTAGTCCTATTTCTTGCTTTAGTTGTCTTCATATGGGCAGTCCTGTTGCTTTCATAAGAACATTTGGTAATGTAAATTGTCCCCCGAAGGTGTTACTGGCACCTCGTAGTGTAAGACGATTGAATTGCCTGCCTTCTTAAGGTTCATCGTCATAAACTCCCATTATATCAGCCCTAGTAGGAGAGTTGCCTCTTCTGCTCTTCTCAGACCGTTGAGGGCTTTCTCCTTGTTACGCCGGAGATGGGTCCTTATATTTTGCCCTAAGGAGAGGGTTGCTTCTTCCGCCAATTACAACATTTGAAAGCTTGTTCCATCTTGTTGTTTTTGCCGTTAAGGTCTTCGCCCGTATCCCTGGGCAGGAGCTCTCGTTACCACCGAGGAACTGATTCCCTGCAGAATTTAGTCACTAACATATTAATGTTCACCCCCGTGACGAGAACGCGCCTGTCAGGTATTACTCAGTATTGTAAACAGTTACAGCCTAAGAAAGCATATATATATATATATGGTATGATAAGAAAAATAAATGCCTGGGCGGGATTTGAACCCGGAAATCTGAGTCTGTACCTCAGCGTGTTATCCATTACACCATCAGACGAATCCAATTCAAACACTTATTTTTCTTATATATTCTCCATTATTACTAGATGTCGCGAGAATTCGGTCTTCACTTCCATATAGTAGCTGACTATAACAAGTAAGCAAATTTTACTTTATAGCAGTGACGCTTTATATATATATATATATATATATATCCATCCATAGTAATTCTGCCCGGAGGCAGGTCGTTCACTGCAATCATAGCATTTTCATGCTATGCTTGCAGCTTTACTAGGGAATTGTGTAGGTGTAGCTTCCCATTGCTTTCCACACCGGTGAAAGATGAAGGTGATGATGATAATGGTAAGGATGATAATGATGATGATGGCCATATGATTTCGGGGACCGTTTGGGCCTTACAGTTTTCCTGACATTTGTCTTACAGGTGAGGAAAAACCGCGAGAAAAACCTCACCCAGAAAAACTGCCCCGACCGGGGATCGAACCCGGGCCCTCTGCGTGACAAGGCAGCACGCTACCTCGAGACCACAGCGGTGGACATATATATATATATATATATATATATATATATATATTCCGTATTTTAAAACTGACCAAAAACCTTCTGGCGACACTATGGCCCTGGGGCGACTCAGCCTCTGAAGGAAATGATTACAAGACACTTGTTCTGGTATAAATACTGCCGTCACGCAGGGCTGACAATAGTACTCTGCATCGACGGTCTGCCTTCGAGAAACGACATGTTTTAACCCATTGGAGACTTTTAACGAGTCGCCCTCGTGAGCAGGTAGAAAGTCCAAACAGCCCACACAACGAGGTAGACTCGTTGTTGTGTTATAACCCCCACTGTAAGACGTTAGGTTTATTTAGTGGTTTACATTTCGGTTCACCATCAGTAAAATGTGTTGTTTGTTTATGTAAAGTAAATATGTATAGGCCTAGTGTATTGTATAGTTTATTTTAGTTATTATTTATAGAATAGTAGACATAGTTGTAGGCATTTTTATTACGGTTAAAATATAAGTGAATATAAATTCAGTGCTTATTTGTTAAAATTCATAGTTTTAAAATTAATTTTTTTTCTTGCAATATGTGCGTAAATAGGAGAGAACGTATTGCTTTTGAGAAACTAAGTGAAGTAGTGGATGAAATATTATGTGACAGTGATTGTAGTGAATTATGTGGAACGAAGATTCGGACGATGAAATAATATACAGTGACAACGTAACCGTGCATGCTACTGATGGTAGAAATATTAGGTGAGTTTCGTTCCAGTTTTTATCTATAGTATTTTATAATTTACAGGTCGATATATAAACTATGATAATTAAAGAATATACGAAGAACTTTTCCTGATTTTATAATGTATAGGTCTATGCTTATTTTATTTCATATATTTATTTTTATTATGTACAGTATTATATTGCGTTTGTTATTTTTTTCGGTCTTGTTGAAACATATGATTTGTGTTTACTTTCAAGGCAATGTCCGAGAACTTTTACAAAAAGATGGTTTCTGAATTGTTTGTCAACTTTCACAGCCTTGAAAATAACAAAAAATAACGGGTTACAATGCACAAAAGAGGGTAGCAGGTAGGCCACATTCCTTTGGCTATTTCGTAAAAGTACAAGATACTAAAAGAAATTCAGGGGTAAACAAAAATATCTGAAATCATAAGTGATAGAACAGAGTATGTGTATTTAAAGTCCAGCGCAGCCGGAGTAGCGGCGCGGAGATTTAAATGGGTTCCCAGTGAACATGCTAGGCACTTTAAACGTGTCTCCAATGGGTTAAGAAAACACCATCCCAAACGTAGGCAAGCATTAGCTTCGTTTTCACAACCATAGCGGTCTGCTGAACTATAGTTTTTCGCGGTGACCTGTATGACGTCATTCGGATGACTGACGTTTCTGCTGTGGTTCATAACTGTTCGCTCACGTCTCATCAAAGGTGATGATACGTCGTAAGAAGGGCTCTCCTTCTCTCTCGCAGTGCTCCTAGTGCGTACGAGTAGCTTCATGTCACATAAATTTCTGCATCTGCGATAACTCATGTGGAACCCATCATGAAGCAATTTTTCGCACCTAAAGCGGATCTTAAGGATTCGATGTAGAGTTAAAGTGCCAATCCAGTATCTGCGGCTAACTCTCGAATAGTGTGATTCAGATCTGCTTCCACTAAGGCGGACACTGTCTGCACGTCATTCTCACTAACCGGTGGATGACCAGATCAAAGCATAGGTGACACATTTTCGCGTCCTCTTTTAAAGGCTTGTACCTTGCCACTGTTCGATTGGGCAATGTATCTGCACCACAAGCCTCTCGCAATCCTTGATGACACTGTAGTACGTTTCAGCCTCTAGCACATTCAATCTTCAATCAGATACTCTGCCTTGCTTTCAAAACATTGTGCTACGTTATACTGCGACGCCTAGATCAAAACTGATAACGTTCGGCTCATTGTTACGTGAGGAGCGGAGGGGGAGAGGCGAGTCCATAAGCTTGGACGGACGGGATCCACTAAAATTATACGTGCAATAAACATATTTGTCAACTGTAATTTTATTTTGATTCCACCCTATTCTTGCCAAAACTAAAGAACAATTCATGTACCTAAATGAACACGAACTACTTAACCAATCAGGATTTAGGACTAGTTACAGCATGCATCCGCATTACTTAACATTACAAAGACATATGTGAGGCTATGGATCAGAGTAATTGACATCCTAATTTAATCGACATTTCCAGTGCTTTTGTCGCGGTTATTACAAACATTTTACTGTCAAAATTTAAGTTACTAAATTTTTCTGAAAATTCGATTCAATGGTTCCACTCCTACCTTACTGGCCGCCAAAAATGCGTTGTTGTAGGTGGTCGGTTTTCTTCATGAAGGTCAGTGGAGTGCGGAGTACCACAGTGATCAATATTAGGTCCAATCTTATTTTCTTCATACATTAACGACGTAAGTGACTGCGTTAATATTTGCAAATATCATATCTACGCTGGTGACGTACAAATTTATATACATACTAGAACGGAGCAGATTACCGATAAAACTAAACAACTTAATGAATACCTTAACTCCATAGAAACGTGGACAAAACAAACAGACCTATTATAAATCCTGAGATATCACAATCAATTGTCATCGGCCATTAAAATCTAATAAACAAAATTAATTATTCATCGATAACTTCTGTAAATAAAAATCAATCTGAATTTGCATTTAAACCTTCCGTGATAACTCTTGGTGGATATTTCGACCAAACTCTTAGTTGGCAGATTCATTTAAAATAAACTTGTAAGAAAGCATTCAATCTTCCATTCCTTAAAACGTTTGAAAATTGTCCTCCCTTCTTCATTGAAAAGAGTGTTTTGTCCCAAGCTTTGATTCTGCCGCATTTCGATTATTGTGACTTAGTCTTAACTGATATGAGTGTCACATTCAGACAAAGACTGCAACGAGTTCATAATGCTTGTGCACGTTATATATGCAACCTCCGTAAATCAGACCACATAACTCCAGTATTTGAAATGTTGTCTTGGCTCCGATTGGAAAACAGGCGGAAGATACATTGCCTCTGCTTCTTATACAACCCTTTGGCCACCTCATCACCCTTTATATTTTACTAGCTTCCATTCGCTATCCTCCCACCATAACTCAAACAGATGATCGAGAGAAAATTAAAATCTAACTGTTCCTCTACATCGAAATCTCACTATTCCTCATCCTTCTTTATTTCTGTCACTCGACTCTGGAATTCCCTCCCTTTTTATATCACGGACTGCCCGACTGAAAAATAGTTCAAGAAAAAACTTACTACATATTTTCTTAGACAATATAATATATAATCGTGTTCCATGTATACTTTTTATAATTCCTTTATATTTAAATCTTCCTTTCCCAAGCCAAGTACTTAATCAAATTATAGGTTGTTTTTTATTATTATTATTATTATTATTGTTGTTGTTATTATTGCAAATTTTATTTATTTCCATTGCCAACTTTGTATTGTGGAACCTGCCTACATATATTATGTATCATTAATCATGTAGATAATTCATAATCGTTATTATATGCATAATGTAACCTAAATCAAGGAGTTAGACAAGGTAGGTTTTGGGTGAAATTTTAATTTTAATTCATTTCTATATATTTTTGATGAGGTCTATCGCCCACTCTTTTTAATATATATATATATATAATATATATATATATATATATGTATATATATATATATACATATATCGACGACATTATGAAACAATGGAAAATTATAATGGACAAAGGCCTTAGATTGAACAATAACTCAAGTATTAATAACTTAATTTTCGCCGATGATTTAGTCTTACTACACCATGATGAAGATCTGTTACAATTGGCTGCTTACAAACTAAATGCAATATGTAGCGATTATAATTTTAAAATTTCAATAATTAAAACAAAAGTAATGACATTTTCTGGAAGAAATACTCTGCGTGCAAAAATAGTAATTAGAGACGAAATTATTGAACAAGTATCCCACTTTAAATATTGACATCAACTATGGGTATGATAAAGATATTGAACACAAAACACATCCGTTTCAAGCTACTTGTGGTTCAATAAATAGAACATTGAATAATAAAGCCCATAAACAAACAAAATTAAAATTTTATAAAACAATGGCTTCCCTGTCCTTTTGTATGGGAGTGAATCTTGAATTACCACTACCAAACAAGAAAGTAAAATCCAAGCAGCCGAGATGAAATTTTGAAAAAGAGTAAAAGGCTGCACTAGAATGGACCAGATAAGAAACGAGGATATCCGTGAAGAACTGCAGATCTACTCCATAAAAGAAAATATATCTAACACCAAGATACAGTGGAAAGAACATGTAGAAAGAATGGAAGAAAGTAGAATACCAAATAAAATATTCCATTATTTTCCAAGAGGAGGAAAAAATGTCGGACGTCCTCGGAAGAGATGGTCTTAGATCTATTAGCGAAGACGGAACAGGCAACTCTTGCCTAAACCAGGAAATGAAGAAGAAGAAGAATTTAACCCTGGTGAAGTGAGAGGGGGACCTTACGGTCTTACCTCCATTAGGTAAAATAAATAAATAAGCAAATAAAACTATTATTTTATTTTCATTTCACTGTTTATGAAGTTTGTATTTATTTGTCCTTGTGTTACGGTTACTAAAATTATTTCATTTTTATTACCCATTGTGTTTTCTTCGTCCAGAAACCCGGTTGAAATTTTCAGGACACGTAGTACGAAGATCCATGCGATAGAAATGTAATGACTCTAGTATTACGTCACGCATATCTTAATCTCGTCAGCTCTTAGATGTACATACATTATAGTACAGGGGGAGGGATCAGGTCTCTCTTGTTTGCTGCAGGAGGCACGGACATTTCTCAAAATTATAGACGATTGCGATATGCGAATATGACCAATATGCGGATATACATATACTAGGGGGTTCTAACTATTTGCAATATTTTTCTAAAGTGGTTTCTAGATTCAAATCTTGATAGATTAGCATGCTACGAGTGAATAGAAAAAGAAAGCAAATTGGATATCATGAAGAGATTTCATAAAATGCGGAAAATAAGAACAACACGCATTCGTGAGTAACTAAACAGGTAAACGAAACCTTTTAATATTGCATAATTCTACTTGTTAGCTTCATTGTTTTAATTTACAACGTAATTGTATAATTACATTTTATACAAACTAATAACGATGATTTTGTTCCAACGTATGTCCCAACAATTATATTTCGTTATGTTTCTCAAGAACCAATGATATTACTCTAAGATCAGAAACTTTTCTATATGTACTACCTGTAAAATATCTATCTACAATGGCGTAACAGCCCGATGATGGGTCTTAGATTCTCCTACTGGCATGCGGTCAACATACCGATCTAATGAGACATCTAGTAGGTAACTAAGGTAATACTAGAATGAATAAGGTCGGTAAATTTTGCATAGAGGCCTCTTTATTCAGACTTAAGTATATTTTACGAGCTTGAAAATATTCAGGCTAGGGACCCAAAGCGTGAATTCACAAGGACTTGCTCCTTAGATTTTTCCACCCTTAAAAAAATCCATCCGCCCTGACTGAGTTTGAACCCGCGACTCTCGGGACTGGAGATAAGGAGCATAACCACTTGTCGCACAGCCTATAATACATAACGTAATATTTAAACTATGTCCACCGATGTGGTCTCGAGGTAGCGTACTGCCTTCTCACGCAATGTGCCGGGTTTCGAGTCCCGGTCCGACAAGCTTGCTGGGTGAGGTTTTTTCAGAGATTTTCCTTACCTGTAAGACAAGTGACAGGAAGCTTTGAAGCCCAAACAGTCCCAGAACATCATCCGGCCATCATCATCTTCATCTCATCTCCGGTGTGGAAAGCAATGGGAAACTACCATAGTAGTATAATTCCATAGTAAAGCCGCAAAAGATGACATGAAAATGTTATGATTACAGTGAAGGACCTGCCATAAGGCTGAAGATTAAAATAAATATATACATTTAAATAAATAAATGCTAATATAAATTTTGTAATTGTTTAAAAAATTAAAAATATTTCTTCTGAAATATTGACACGTGGCTTTTTCCCATGTGACTTTCAAACCTTAATGTCTTAATGATTTAATAGGTGAATATTTTTACTCAGATTTTCAATAATATATGGAATTAATATGTAATCTTACTTGATGAAGAAAGAGTTTGTATTTGTGTTACCTTACGCATTATAAAGACTGAATTGGCTTTAAATTATCAAAAATATCGTAGGATAACTCTTGTGATGGAAAATGTTTCAGATCATGGCATAATAGAACGTCTGTTGGTAAGATGTAAGAATAGCATGGAAAAGACAAAGACCACACTAGATTATTACTACACGCTGAGAAATCTAGTGCCGGAAATAATGTGTGGCTGGAACATCAATGAACCTTGGTTTGAAAATGCAATCAGAAATACGTAAGTTAAAAAACGAGCTATATGTTACACTAATACTGAGCTCAGTTCCAGTTGAATTATAAACAAAGTAGATGCATGAATGCATTCGTATTGGTCGAATAACGGTTTTACATTTGAGTGTGTAAGGAAATGTGTTTCGCTCTCCAACACTCGAAATAAACAAAATAGAAATAATATAAATATATATTATCAAGAATGTGTTTATATATGTTATATGTGAGAGTCTTGAAATATGTAATATTACTATATTTATATGTATATATGTAGTGTGTAGAACTGTAGTGTGTATGTCACTAAACTACTCCTAAACGCCCGGACCTATTTTGATTTTCCTTGGGTGTCTTTTAGTGGGTCCCTGGATGGTTTAGATTCACAATTAGACCCGCTAGGTGGTGCAGCTATCGCGTTATAGGATTTCTGTACGGCTTTGATGATTTTTACACGCTTTATATTAGCTTGACCTGTATCTATGTAACGGAATCTTTCAACGCGATTTTCACCCACTTAAAATCATTGGATCGACTTGAAACTTCGTATACTTGTAAAAGACCCGTGGCAAATAAAATAATTTCATATTTTGTTTCTAAAATCATGGCCAGAATCGTCAGAAAATCAGAAAAAGTGTCTTTGTAACTATGTAACGGAATTTTTGAACATCATTTTCACCCACTTAGAAACATTGGATCGACTTGAAACTTTGTATACGTGTAAAGGACCCGTGACAATATAATAATGTCATATTTGTTTTCTAAAATCCTTGCCAGAATCATCGGAAAACAAAAAAAGAGTCTTTGTATCTGTGTAACGGAATTTTCGAACACGATTTTCACCCACTTAGAGACATTGGATCGACTTGAAACTTTGTATACTTATAAAGGACCTGTGCAATACAATAATTTCATATTTTGTTTCTAAAATCCTGATCAGAATCATCAGAAAATCAAAAAAATGAAAAGTGGTATAATAGGTTGCGGACTTGTCGACTTTTTAGTCAATCGTTGTAAGAGCTCAGTTGGTAGCGCGGTGAACTGTAGTGGTATATAATATCAGTAACCCGTAGATCGCTGGTTCAAATCCGGCTGGGAGATTTTTTTAGAAGAGCATTACTTTTAGCTCATGCTACAATAGTATCGAATTTGAAGATATTTACATTTTTATCTTATTCTGTAAAATATTAAAACTAAAAAATAAAAAATAAATAATAGTTTTAAAAAACTAAAACAACACGCTTTATTAGAAAACGGAACTAAAAAAATGAATAATAATTTTAATTTCCAACACGCTTGGGATAAATAATTTTACCATCAAAAGCGTGGGGTGCTCTTTATCAATTAATATATTTGATAATAAACAGATATTGGTAAAAGTAAAGTCTCTAAGAAGAAAATGTAAACATCATAAAAAAGCACCCCACGCTTTTGATGGTAAAATTATTTATCCCAAGCGTGTTGGAAATTAAAATTATTATTCATTTTTTTAGTTCCGTTTTCTAATAAAGCGTGTTGTTTTAGTTTTTTAAAACTATTATTTATATTTTTAAGATATTTCGCATATCAGAACATATAACCCAAAAGTCCACCCCCACTCCTATGTTTTTTAAATTGAAAAAATGGTTGACCATTAAAACCGTCTGAGAAGTTCGTGAATAATTGACCTTCCAATATTAATTCTGGCAGGACAACGTCCGACACGTCCGCGCTAGTTTTATATGTATTGTTCATCAGAATTTAATTATTTAGGTGTATTAATAACAAACACTAAACATTTAATACATCTTCCTCCGAGGAATGATTTTGGAAATAAAGAGGATGAAAATTCTACAAATTATGTTTAAGAAGAAAAAGAAGAAGATTGTATTGTTCTGTTTTGACGCATATGGAGTAATTGTAGAAAATGATGTTAACTCCTTTCGAGTACGTGTTTGTGGAAAAATCAGGGTGAATATATGCCTACGTGGAAGCACGCCGTAGCGTAATTTGTTAACTGGAAGGTCGTGGCTTCGAGCCACGGAGGGGTCAGGATATTTTAACTGATCCAAACTTTCTAGTGGCACGATGACCCCGGAGTCGACTTAGCCTCTGAGTACCGGACACTTATTCTGGGGGCAAAGCGTCCGTCACGCAGGGCTGATAACCCGGCTGATAAGTGCTGATTGTCTAGAAAAAATGAGAGCATTGAACTCCTTGTTACCTCAAGGGTATCCTACGGCATGTAGTGAGATCACTTTTCAGATGCCTACCTGCAGAATTGAAAAATAAACTTAATACATTAAGTGTATTCATAAGAAAGGGCGAGATTTTTCTTCAGTTCTGTAAGGATACGCGTCTAGTCAACATTATTTCTACGGTAGACGATTCGTCAGTGATTGATATTCGGAATGAATCTGTAAAGAAATAGCCTTTATGTGTGTCTGAGCACAATATTTTCATGAAAAATGTTGAAAGAGTAGAAAAAACACCAAGAATAATTATGGACCCACTATACATTTCATAACTAATGCACTATTATGGGCACATTTATGAAAGTCTATACGTATTCGATTGCTCAATCCATGGACAAACCGTGAACTTGCATTTATGGCTTCAAAATTGTACTCTTTCTAACTCATTTAGAGTTAATTAAAAAAACTTAACCCTACACAAACGATCAAATATAAAGAAGACTTTTTTTCTGCAAGTAGAAGAAAAAACTGGGCTACAGATAATATGGCGAAAATGTCGGACTCGGACCGGACTCAGCACACCCTCAAGCTCCACGTAGACGTCAAGGCGACTCTTCTGGAGACAGTCGTGTGATGTGCTTGAGAAAATTGTTGGTAGGAAACAAAGGAAAAGAAAATATTCTGACATAAGGAGTCATATTTACGCTTACTCACAAAAAAAGGAGGAAACCCTTTGTGAAGTGGAAAGGGTACGTGAAATTTTGAGTACCGCGGTTCAAACCCTACCAAACCCCATATTGGACCAACTTGCATGGAAAATGTCAGAAATTGGGAGCAATAATTAACAAAATAGCGAAACGTTCGTTTAATGAACAAAGCAATAAATGTGCCAATGTAATATCTTGGCAAGACCTCTTCTGGGTTATGTCAGTGAGCATGTAGTACATTGAGACGAATGGAGGAAAGTAGAATAATGACTAATAAAATTAGATTTTTAAGACCCATTGCAGGTTATGCAAAATTGGACCATAAGAGTAAACGTAATGAGGACATCATGAAAGTACTTGGTCTGAACCCACTGCTCCATTTATGCCTCATTATAAAAACATTTGAATGAGGCACTTATGGCGGATGATATACCAACAAAACAATACCACACTACCAATCCCATTTGAAAACATTTCTTGGGAGTCCCAGAAAGCGATGGAAGAAACATTCCTCCTTTATGAGATCGAAACGGCCTAAAATTTGTTTGGATGACGTTAATTTAATTACTATTAGGCCCTAAGCTAAATTTTCTTGAACAATTATCAGTTGTGATTTTAATCAAAGCAATATTAGCCTTCGATTTACTATTGCCTACTTAACTTAATTATTATAGTATTGCGTGGTTGGGCCACGTGAATGATCAGCGCACGCCACTGGAGCAAGTGTAAAGAGTAAGCCAGAACAAAAGTGACCATACTATTTTGTTAAAATGGGACAGATAATAAACTAGGAAAATTCCTAATTAAGTTGTAGATAATGAAAATATTTATACAAGAGAAAAAATGAGTAATTGCAAACACTAAATCCTACTGTAAACAGTAACAGTCCTTTCTAATCTTAGTTTAATATCTCAGTTTGTAGGAACGTTTACGTATCCCACGCCAAGCGGCGTTTTACAGGGACACATCCTGTTGAAAAAGGATTTTCAACTATTGATCATTCACATACTTTTTTGACACCACAATGACATAAGGGACCTTATTCGATAATTTATCACATCATTCCAGGGCCACTTCGGAAACAACACACACTATCCACTCATATATATACAATAAACAAGAAGAATTTGATATGGATGATTGTAATGGTCAGATGGAGTTCTGGAGTATTTGGGCCTTCACGTTTCCTGACATGAAATGTGTCTTACAATTGTACAAAAATCCCTTCCCGCAAAAAAAAAAAAACCTCATCCAGGAAACTTGTTCCAACTGGAAATCTAAGACGGGCCTGCAACTTGTGAGGCAACGACGTAACTACACTAGAATACAACGGTGAACCAAATACCCAAAAGCCACAACAAATAGCATTAAAATTATAAGATAATTAAGCACTTTACAATAACAGTAGATGTTACTATAAATATAAAGCAAGAGCAAGGTTTACTATATTATTTTGTTCTGCTTCTTTGGCTTATTAAGAAGATAATATTCAGTATGATATAAACATTTCTATTATTTGAGAGAAAAGCATACTTTATGGTATAATGTTTTTTTTTTTCCCCCTTTTGACTCAGCACACTTTTAATAAAACCTGTAGTGATTCCAAACCTCATTATTTTACCGCAGTGTATCTGCAGAATATGAGCGTTTTTACGATTAACTTGTGTTTGTCAGAAAGAAGTCTGTATGGAACATCGAAAAGCGACTACTTGAGTCTGAGGTTAGTTTATAACAGACAAATGCAGGGCAACAGACAAACATAACGGAATATATCCGGTAATATATGAGTAATATTCCACCACTGTGGTCTCAAGGTAGGGTGCTACCTTGTCACGCAGCGGGCCCGGGTTCGATCTCCAGTCGGGACAGTTTCCCTGGTGAGGTTTTTATCGGGGTTTTTCCTCACCTGTAAGACAAATCTCAGGAAACGTTACGGCCCAAACGGTTCCCGAACATCACATCGCCATCGCAATCATCAGCATTCATATTTGTTTTCGATTAAGTTTAGGATTAAGGACTCTCGTGGCGCACCGTTATCATCATCATCACCCGTCATATCATCGGGGCAATGTAACCCCGCCTTCCGGGCGCCCCGGCCTCAGAAGTGGGTTACAATTACGCCAATGCCAGGAGAGAACATCATAAATGTCGAAAATGCTAATCTGGGGCGTTAAAAAATATATTTGAGTAATATTGCGCATTCACAAAATCATATACATAACCATGGCCATTTATTATAGAAGAGTCATAGTTGTGTTTACTTAAAAAAAATTGTGATAAAAATATAGAATTTCAAGTAATGATACAAATGAATGGATATATTAACTTTTTTTTCTTCTTTGGGTTAGCTAAAGGCTATAGTGTAGAAGTTAATTAACTGGGGTCTTGGTGACCCCACACATATTTCTATTCATCTGAACATTCGTAATTTCGGATTCATTTTTTCAGAGCTTTGTGCGATTTCTGTTCTAACATTGTTCTTTACGTGGTGAGAGTTTTGCGAGTTTTCATAAAAGAGTTTACAAAAGGGAGAGTCAAATATTTGTTGTGGTAGTAATTGGGGTCATACAAACCTCACCGTCAGGTAAAAATGTGTGTTTTTCTTCAGCCTATAGGCTGTCAAGTGTTTCAATTATATAGTAATTATCTATGTTAGTGAAACAGTAATTTCTTACTTTTTATGTTATTTTATTTTTATAATGGCATTTTCAAGTAAATGGCTCACAAGTGATGAAATAAGTGAACTCGTAAACAGAAGTGATAGTAAAGTGAAGTAAAGTAAAGTGATCCCACTACAGGCCTCAAGAGACCCTTGGGATATTAGGAGGTTAAGGCTCCCACTTTTTAAGGAGGTAAGGCTCCCACTTTTATGGACAATATGCACTTGTCAGCCGGGTTGTAAGCCCTACATGCGGCGCCTTTATCCCCAGAGCAAGCGTCTGGTACTCATTTCCGTTAGAGACGAGTTAACGTCTGGGCCACAGTGCCGCCAGAAGGTTTCGGTCAGTTTAAAAATCGTGGGGTCCAACAGAAACAGGTGCACAACAACATGACAGAAGGTGAAGCTTCAGTGGAAGAAAAATGTACAATTTCTGTCCTAGAAAAAATATAAGAAGTTAGCTATGGAATATGTGGACTGCAATAATACCATGCACAGGCCCCTCCTTTGTGCTTCATGTAGTGAACTGTCAAAATAACATTTCATTGGTCTGGCGTGTGATTACAATGTGAGATAGTTATATAGTTAATTAGTTACGTATTCCCTCATCCTCAATAATCTGCTTCATGGTATTAAATATAAACGTTTAATTTACTAGAATGCATAATATGATAAAATAGAAAACCTTATACAAAAACACGTTTTAAAACTAATAATTATGTGAGAGGTCACTGTGATCCCACAATCAGGAATATTGAGCAACGTTTAGCCGTCAGGTTCCAGGGTTTAAACAATGTAAATGGAGATGGAAATTAAAAATTTCGTCTGAAATTTAATGCGCATCAATTGAAGACATCCTGAAAGAAATGATAAAATTCTGAGCAAAGTAATAACGAATATTTATTATTTATTCATGTAAGCACTCTGTATATTCAACTTTTATAAGATTCATGATGTGTTCCGTTGAGGTTTATTCAAAATTAATATAAAATTCACCCGAAAGGTCCGTCTCCTCAACTTAATTAATCATTTAACTGTAGCGCTTTCGGGACTTGTCCCATCATCGGCAGGATTCAAAACTGGTGTTTCACTGAAGATCTGGTAGAGGGGGTTGCATGTATTGGGTTCGTTTTCGTTTATCAGGCTGTCGTTGTGAGCTGCTTTCATGATTTCCATCTCTTCGAGTACGTTTATCTTCGCTGGATTATTTTCTCTGTGCATTACTGTTAGGGTGTTTCAATATTTAACATGCGATGTCCTTCATGGATAACGTGTTTTTTATAGCTTGATTTCCCTTCTGCGTGAATGAAGTCTCGAAAATGTTCTTTGAATCTGATGTTAAAACTCCTGTTTGTCCTTCCTATATAAAATTTGTTGCAGTCCTTACATGTAAGTTTATAAACTCCTTTGCTGTTGAAAATGTTATTTTCTTCATTGTTATTGTTTATTATGTTGTTTAATTTGTTATTGGTTCTGTATGCTATTTTTACGTTTTTTTGGCTTTCTTTAGTGCATTGGCTAATTTTGTCGTTTCTTTTCCTGTGTATGTAAGTGTTCTCCATGTTTTCTTGTTGTTGTCAGATTCGTTTTCTAGTTTAGTTATGTTCGTTATGTTGTTCTTCCTTTTTTGTTTTTTTACGATCTTATCTATGAATTCTTCATTTTTAGCCATTGGTTTTTGCCATATACTTAATGTAGTTGAGTTCTTGGATATAATTGTCTTTGCTTAATGGGAGTTTCAACATTCTACTAACTAAGCTATTAAATGTACTAATTTTCTGTTGAAAAGGGTGTGTAGAATTTTTGTTTATGGCCAGAGCATTGTTTGTGAATTTCCGGTAGATACCGATTTCTAGTTTATTGTTGTGTAGATTTTTGGTTATAGACCAATCTAAGTAGTTTATGCTGTTATTTACTTCTATTTCTTCGGTGAAAGTGATTTTTTCATGCATGTTGTTTAAGTCTTGTAGTATTTCTTTTTCTTTTCTGTTTTCATTTCCATATATTACTAGTACATCATCGACATATCGTGTTATTAGTTTTATGTTGAATTTGTGTATTAGTTCCTCAAAATGTTTATTTTCCAGTTCTTGTAGGAAGATTTCTGCCATTATTCCAGATGTAGGACTCCCCATCGGGATACCGTCTTCTTGAATAAATAGTTCATTGTTAAATTGAAAGTAATTTTGCTTTATTGTTGTTGTTATTAGTTTGTTTAACTGATTGATATAGTTATCTTCTAGTTTACTTTCTGTTAGTTTTTGTTTTATTATGTTTGCTGTTTCGTTTATCGGGATATTAGTGTAGAGGTTTTTTATGTCGAATGACGTCATTTTAGTATTCCTATTGATTTCTATATGCTATAGTTTGTCTGATAGTTGAAATGAGTTCTTAATTGTGTAATGATTTTCAAGTTTGACATCATTTTTCATTTTCTGAGCGACTAATTTGGAAATTTTATAGTTAGGAGCATTCATGCAAATAACAACTGGTCTTATGGGAATGTTGTCTTTATGGATTTTTGGAAGGGCTTTCATTACTGGTGGTGAGGGAGTGGGTAAGTAATACTCCCTCACCAGCAGTAATGAAAGCCCTTCCAAAAATCCATAAAGACAACATTCCCATAAGACCAGTTGTTAATTGCATGAATGCTCCTAACTATAAAATTTCCAAATTAGTCGCTCAGAAAATGAAAAATGAAGTCAAACTTGAAAATCGTTACACAATTAAGAACTCATTTGAACTATCAGACAAACTATAGCATATAGAAATCAATAGGAATACTAAAATGACGTCATTCGACATAAAAAACCTCTACACTAATATCCCGATAAACGAAACAGCAATCATAATAAAACAAAACCTAACAGACAATAAACTTGAAGATAACTATATCAATCAGTTAAACAAACTAATAACAACAACAATAAAGCAAAATTACTTCCAATTTAACAATGAACTATTTTTTCAAGAAGACGGGATCCCGATGGGGAGTCCTACATCTGGAATAATGGCAGAAATCTTCCTACAAGAACTGGAAAATAAACATTTTGAGGAACTAATACACAAATTCAACATAAAACTAATAACGCGATATGTCGATGATGTACTAGTAATATATGAAAATGAAAACAGAAAAGAAAAAGAAATACTACAAGACTTAAACAACATGCATGAAAAATCACTTTTACCGAAAAGAAATAGAAGTTAATAAAAGCATAAACTACTTAGATTTGTCTATAACCAAAAATCTACACAACAATAAACAAGAAATCGGTATCTACCGGAAACCCACAAACAATGCTCTGGCCATAAACAAAAATTCTACACACCCTTTTCAACAGAAAATTAGTACATTTAATAGCTTAGTCAGTAGAATGTTGAAACTCCCATTAAGCAAAGACAATTATATCCAAGAACTCAACTACATTAAGTATATGGCAAAAACCAATTGCTAAAAATGAAGAATTCATAGATAAGGTCGTAAAAAAACAAAAAAGGAAGAACAACATAACCAACATAACTAAACTAGAAAAAGAATGTGACAACAACAAGAAAACATGGATAACACTTACATACACAGGAAAAGAAACGACAAAATTAGCCAATGCACTAAAGAAAGCCGATAAAAACTTAAAAATAGCATACAGAACCAATAACAAATTAAACAACATAATAAACAATAACATTGAAGAAAATAACATTTTCAACAGCAAAGGAGTTTATAAACTGACATGTAAGGACTGCAACAAATTTTATATAGGAAGGTCAAACAGGAGTTTTTACATCAGATTCAAAGAACATTTTCGAGACTTCATTCACGCAGAAGGGAAATCAAGCTATGCAAAACACGTTATCCATGAAGGACATCGCATGTTAAATATTGAAAATACCCTAACAGTAATGCACAGAGAAAATAATCCAGCGAAGATAAACGTACTCGAAGAGATGGAAATCATGAAAGCAGCTCACAACGACAGCCTGATAAACGAAAACGAACCCAATACATGCAACCCCCTCTACCAGATCTTCAGTGAAACACCAGTTTTGAATCCTGCCGATGATGGGACAAGTCCCGAAAGCGCTACAGTTAAATGATTAATTAAGTTGAGGAGACGGACCTTACAGGTGAATATTCTATAATTTTATATTAATTCACTCTGTATATGTAATTAAGAAAGATCATTGTAAATTTCAATGACGAAGGTTAAAAAGTAAATATCCTATTACATTCCTACAGCCAGGTTAAGCTATCCACTACAGGATCCTCAGAACTCATTTTATGAAGAGCTGGACGAGCCTCGAGATTTAAGAAATGTGCCCAAATACTTTGTACTCCACAAGAATCTTGAATTCCTCCCCTCTGAGTAGTGACTGAATGTATTACTCGTCCCAAATACAATCCAAACCAAGTTATAACTTGTTTTCTATTATTTTTACAGCTCTTTTGTGGCTATGCCTGAACTGACTAAGAACTTGGAGAGGGTTAGTGTTTGGAGATATAACGAGAATAGAAGTAACTACGATTTTTCATCTGATATCAAGCTCATTCTACAAGTGGCTGAGTTACGGATGAAATATGATTACTGTGTTAAGGAATTCATAGTCATAGATATGTTAAATTTCAAACTTTCAGATATAAAGAAGGTCTCACTACCACTGATGAAAAAATTGGAAGTGTGTTTACTGGTGAGAATTTGATTAAATTTCTATTTATTTGCATAATAATATCAATAATAATAATAATAATAATAATAATAATAATAATAATAATAATAATAATAATATTATTATTATTATTATTATCATTAATATTATTATTATTATCATTATTATTATTATTAACATTATTATTATTATTATTATTATTATTATCATTATTATTATTATTATTATTATTATTATTATTATTATTATTATTATTATTATTATTATTATTATTATTACTATCATTATTATTATCATTATTACTGCTTTCGTCATCGATGGTCTAGGGGTCAAACTATTTGCTTTTTTTCGTGAAGGTCGCCGGTTTAAACCCGGCCGCCGCTCAAGGATTTTTAGGAGCGAATATCCAAGGGATGTCCCGCGCCGTATCCGAGCGGTTAAGGTAGGAAGCCTTGGCGCAAAGCTGCGGGACTTGCGCTGGTTCGAGTCTCCATGGGAGAAGAAATTTTCTCATGGTATTTCGGTCAGTATGGGACCGGTGCCCACCCAGCATCGTGAGGCAATTGGGTAGCCACAATAAGTAGCGGCTCCAGGTTGGGGAACCAGCTATAAAGGCTGGAGGACTTGACATGCTAACCACATGTCACCCCTACACTGGCTGTTTATCATCTACCTCTGTGATTGACACATGTGGATGTGAAGGGCCAGCAGCCGGCAGGTAAAAGGACAACCGCTGAAAAGTTGGAAAGACCCTCAATCGGATCTGATATCCAAGGGATAACTCGTGCCGATGGAAATTAAAGCCATGGTCCCTGAATGTGAAGCTCGTAAAGGAATCTGAAGTCTAAATTAGATATTTTTGAGCAAAAGTTAATAGACCTTTCCTATACAATTAATGCCTCACTTCAATATAGTTGTCTGCTTTTAGGCGGCAAGGTAACCACTTGTCATTCGTTGATATATGTAAGAAAATAAGCGCAATTAAATTGGCATGGTTAAATAACTCCAACAACTGATTAACTGGCACCACGTGAGGATAGACGAGTATAGACATACAATGGCCTGTATTATTATTATTATTATTATTATTATTATTATTATTATTATTATTATTATTATTATTATTATTATAAGTCTATGAGATTTATAAGGTCCTTGTCCTATCAGCCGGTTGATGGCTTCACATCCACCCGTGTTAATCAAAGAGATGGAAGATCATTCAGCAAGTACACGAGGTACCATGTGGTTATCATGTCGGATCCCCTAGTCGTTATAGCTGGTTTTATCAACAGTACAGTATGTATGTATACATCCCATAGGTCTGCGTAAGGACATGGGTACTCTATAACGAAAATTTCTTAACCAAGCTAATTTAATTACACTTAATTACCTAAAGATTTCAACGAGTGACATGTGGTTAGAATATCTAGTAGGCAACTAAGATATTACTTGGACAGATGAAGGTCGATTAAATCCAGCACATAGATCTTTTTATTAAGGCTTGCGGTTCTTATACGAGCCTGATAATTTTCAGACTCGGGACGCACGGCTTAAAGTCCCTTCCGGAAGACTTGTCCCTTTTGTTTCTCATCCTAAAAATCCACCGATCCCGATCGGGTTTGAACTCG
Organism: Diploptera punctata; assembly: GCA_030220185.1. Lineage (NCBI taxonomy): Eukaryota > Metazoa > Arthropoda > Insecta > Blattodea > Blaberidae > Diploptera > Diploptera punctata. The sequence goes on from JASPKZ010002970.1 coordinate 23,194, forward strand.
CATCCTTCGGAACTAGAGGCAAGGACATAGAGCCTAACCACTAGACGATCGCCAAAAATGTCTCAACCTGTAGCCGCTACGTATTTTCCCAAGTACCTACAATGTTGGGTGAACAGCAATCCCATGTAGATGATCTAGAAATTATGTTTGAATTTGGTGAATTTAAGTTTTGTTATTAATAACGATATACTTGGATGGGATGCAGAGCAGTCCGTCGCCGTGGTGTAGTCGGTGGAGTCCTACCTTCCATTCCGGCGATCCGGGTTCGATTCCTGGCGGGGTACGGGATTTTAAATCTCCACCTTGTGTCTGGGTGTGTGTGTCCTGTCCTTGTGTCTATGTGAATATTAAAGAAAGTTAACAAACAAGTAAAACACAAAAATAAAAAGTAAAACAAGACTGAAAACCAGTATAAACGAGGAAATATGAATTGGTAAACAACATAATTATTATATCAGCTAGCTGTTCCATGGATTGAAACTGGGGCCCTGAAAATGCACTAGAATGCCAATGTCTTTAAATGTGTTGCACTAGAATTTCTGAACATCACTATTTATTCGTAATGCAGAGTAAAAAATATGTATGTTTGTAGTACAGTTAGTGATAATGTGAACAAATTACAAACTCGCGGCTATATTAAGCTGCTACAATGTTTGTACATTCGACTTTGTTCGAAACTCAAGAGAATAAAAAAAACAATATTAGTCCTTTGCTAATAGTAAAAACATAGTAATAGTGTTATTATTATTTTTTTTATTATTTATCTATTTAGTAGGTTTCAAAATCTTTCATATTATCTTCCTACGTCAAATTAATTTTCTGTCATTCTCCTATAATCTCTTAGTCATTCGAATCTCTATCGTCCAATCCTTATTCCATCAAGTTTCTCAATACACCGTCAATCCGCGTTATGTGTGACCGTCCTCTTCTTCTTCCAATATTATTATTATTATTATTATTATTATTATTATTATTATTATTATTATTATTACCTAACGTAGTCTAACGTTCTGGTGTAAGTGTAACGTTGTTGCCTCCTTCGATCCCCGGGACAAGTTTCCTCGGTGAGATTTATTGGGTTATTTCCTCACCTGTGTGACAAATGTCGGGAAACGTCAAGGCTCAAATTGCCCCCGAATACTTCTTGGTCATTATAATCATCCTATGTCATAGTCATTATTTAGTACGAATGTGTGAGTGAATGGTGTGTCTTGCGTTAAATGTTATAGCATTCTCGGAGGTGGCATTAAGTAGATCTCTCATTCGGAGACCCCGTCCACATTTTTTTATCAAAAAAGTATGTAGCTTCTATGTTCAAGAGTCTTGTCACTGTACGTCCCGGGTGGGATGGGATACTTAAAATACCCAAAAGGGAGAGGATAAACTAACAAGGGAACTGTCAACAATTGCTAGCGGAAACCTACCCTAAAATTTCTTCCAGAGAACCGTTGTGATGTACCATTTCTGTGTCCAAAAAATGTGTGTAATATATGCCGTTTAACGGTCCAATGTACTGAAATCGATGCCAGAATTCAGCAGTGACAGCCCATTATAAGGAGCAGATATACATTATACATCCCTGCAAGAGTGGAATGAGACAGGATGCAGCACGGACGGCGCGGCGGGTAGTGAGGGTTTTCCAGTCTGCCAAAACAGGAGTTTGTACTACTTTCCTACAGTTTAAATTAGAGATTTGGTGCTTGATATTAGTGTCTTACAGTTAAAAACGGCCGATATGTTTTTGGACACGGCCTTTGTACAACACCACGCTTCTCTGAATGAAATTTAAATGGTTGAGAGGTCCCTTGTAAGAATAAAATCAAACTATCTAACGTAACATAATCTTGTATTATGTAAACTAACCCAACGTTCTGTTAATATGTTGAAACGTATGAAGTTAAATGCTCACAAAGCTTAAATAATGATTACAATTTTATAAACTATTTAACTCATGTCCAAATGGGAGTCAATGACCAATCACATTTTAATGATTTTTAATTTACAACCATTCACAGTCGTGTTTCGCCTAGAATTTACCAACTAAAGTTTATCGTAATAAAGAAAGCACCTCCTTTTTAACATTGTGAATAGGTCATAGCATTATTTTGCAGTGACCTACCCCCTAAGGGATGCGGCTACCAGATTGTATATATAGTGCATGAATGTCAACAGAAAGAGATAATAGAAAACATTTGTAACTATTGATTATAAAAAAGCACTGTTTGCACTTTCTAAATCGAATTATGTTCCAGGAAATGACGTTGCAGAAAAATATAAATGACATATTTACATCATAGAACATCGGAAATGAATTAATACATTTTAAGTTGGTTATAAATTTCTCCACTAGGGTGCATTCTTACAACATTGCGATCCTTTGGCAATAAATAATATGATCTGGTTGCAGTGACGAACAAAAGAAGCAAATGTTGTGTACCAATCGTTTCTCATGTGTTTTCAAACATCGCCGTTTACATTAAATATATAAATATTTTAAAATAAGTATAGTTAAATAATGATTTTGTGTGGAAACAGCTTAATTTTATTCGTTAAACAGTCCTAACAAATGCCACTCTTGATTTCCAAATTATCTAGATAAATTAACTCCTCACTTCGTGAATCGTGAATTTATCGATAATTTAGAAATCACTCGTGTAATTAATTCTGATAACTATCAAGTACACGGCGTGCGCTGCTACGCCCAAATAAATGGAATGCATTATGTTTAAATTAATTTCTGACAGAGAGGACAGACTACAAAAAACAGTCTATCAGTTAAATAATCTATATGTAAGAAATATAATATAATAATTTCAAAATAAAACAACTAAATTAATGGCGTTCCATGGAAAGTACCCAGTAAGAACAAAAAGAGTAATTGGAGATAAAATGTTGGAACAGGTTTGACACTTCCAGTAGTATTTGAGCTGCGATGTAACTTATGAAGAAGAACAAGATATAAATAAGAACATGCAGAAATTTCAACAAATTTGTGGAACAATCAGACGAACACTGAGGAACAAAGTAAGAAAGGATATGCAGCTAAGATTTTACTCAACGAAGTCCCTACCGGTGGTGGTGTATGGAAGTGAGGCCTGGATCCTGAAGGAAAAAGAAACAAAGTAAAATTCAGGCAGCGAAAATGAGATTCCTACGGGTGTGAGAGTTTGTATAAGATAAGAATATATTAGAAATGAAAATGTTAGAGAATAACTGAAAGTACAACCACTTCTTCGACAAATAGAAGAACACAGGTATAATTTGATAGAACATCTGCAGAGAATGAGAAAGGAGAGGATAACAAAGATGACACTGATGTATAATCCAGGAGGACGAAGATCGATAGGAAGACCAAGACATCGCTGGGCTGAACAGATGTGAGATCGAAACAGGAAAATACCTAATCCGTGAAATCGATGATGATGATGATGATATGTTTAGAAGAAAGAAAAAATAATTATAACTTTATATTGTTTTTAGTTACCCGTGCTTATTACCCGGCGTTGCCTTAGATTCTCTTATCCTGATCCTCTTGACATATATGAGCTGAAAGGCAAAAATTGTTATTGAGAGTTATCCGTAAAAGAAATGCTCTCCATGCGCTACTACACTTGTCCGGGACCTAGTCATTCCAATCTCCTATGCATCAATCAGCTGAAAGATAAAAATGATCATTATGAGTTATCCGTAAAAGATACACATATGCTGTCGTACACTTTTTTGTATTTTTTTATATATTCAATTCTCTGTATATTAACTTGGTGTATATGTTATGGGTTAGGCAGCGTAAGCCATTTAAGCACTCAAAAAGTTCCAAAAGATATTTTTTTCACTACATAGAGTTTTTTTTAAGGGTGAAGGGGTTGAGTATTACAACTCTCTTATGTCCTAGAACCTTCCTGGGAATATCCTGAAAATTTTGCAGAAAGCCTCATCACAATCGGATGAACGGTGTAGTAATGCATAAAGGACAAACACAGACAGTAATATATTAGTTTTTATATATTATGTAGATTTGACGAACGTCATGTTTATAAAGAACCATTATTTTTTGAACACTTATACCTTTGGGAGAGTGATAAGCTGAATCCCAGCCCACCATCAACATTTAATGCAAGATAACACTTCTCATTCATTCATTTTAATAAAAATGGCGAATACCATATAAGTGATACTGAAGGCACGGACTTTAACGTATCTTGAATTTTGCTGTGTTAACAGATGGGAACCAAATATGGGCCTTTTGTGTCCAAGGTCACGAAGTTACCCCTAAACCATAAAGTACATTAATATATTCTGAAATATGTTAATATACTATAATCGTATGTTTCTTTTTCAGAAAGGATATAAAGTAAGATTAGGGGGTTTGTTTTTTGTCAATATGCTCCCACACGGACTGTATATATCGAACTTCGTCAAGACTATTTTAAAGAAGAAGCTAGCAGAAAGGGTAAGTTACCAAAATTTTATTCTTCAGAATTTCTATGTGTATTTAAATGAAAGTTTAGCAAATTTATTTAAATTCCTATTATTAGCATCTTTATCATCATGACATAAATTCTACCAAAGGATATTCTCGATGGGCCCACCGTTGTTTTGATATTTTTCAGCTTCTCAATCAATTAGATTGAAAAAACCAAATTGGTAATCGCTTTGGATCCATTCTCTGCAAATGATCATTCCATTTACTCTGACTATTTAACTCATTCCCCAAATGGCAATCAATGACGAATTATATTTCAATGATTTCTTAATTACAACCAATCACAATTGTGTTTCACCTCGAATGTATCAAACAGTTTATCATATTAAAGAAAGCTCCTCCTTTTTAACATTCTGAAAAGGTCATAGCAATATTTTGCGGTGACTGACTCTCTAAGAAATACAGCTATCAGAGTGTATAAATATATTGTGCACGAATGTCAGCTGATCGCGCATGCGGGGGATTATATAAAAATATCTGTAGCAATTGATTATACCACAAAAAACACTCTTTGCATTTTCTTAAACGAATTAAGTTCCAGAAAATGACGTTGCACAAAAATATGATTGACATATTTACATCACAGAACATCAAAAATTAATTAATACCTATACTGTTGTTTATACATTTCTCCACTAGAGTGCATTCTTACAATATTGCGATCCTATGGCAATAAATAATATGATCTGGTTGCAGGGATGAACAAAAGAAGCAAACGAAGCGTAACAGACCTTTCTCATTTGTTTTCAAACATCGCTGTTTACATTAAATATATAAATATTTAAAAATAACTGTAGTTAAATAATGATTTGTGAGTAAACAGCTTAATTTTATTCGTTAAATAGTCCTAACAAATGCCACTCTTGATTTTCAAATTCTCTAGATAAATTGGAAATCACTCCTGGCATTACTTATGAAAAATCTGAATGTTGTCTATAACAGTTCCGATTCTATATGTTGCTCATTATTCTGTGTTTATTTTTTCCGTAATCTAATTGAATCTAACAGTGCAATGTAAAAATCAAAATAAGACTAATTGCAGTCTGAATTTATACTTGAAATATAAAACCCAGTTTTCGCTGTTTTTTAAAGTTGATTTTCTATTTTTTAGCATACGGATATATTTTATTCAAAAATAAATTTTGTACACAGTATTGACTCCCGAATGAGCAGTGCTCGCGCTCAGGTGAAGTTCAGGTACAGAAATAACAAATATAGGATATATAGGATGTAGCTAAATTCTCAATACACAGAGGGAACCAAGACGGTTATGTTTAGAGCAGGAGCTCATGTCCAGTAAAGCATCGTTTTTCCGCTATATGCAAAAAACCACAAAACACTTTGCTGTCTCTTACGCCTGGACTAGTCTGGATCCACTTACAAGAAGGACTCAATGTGACGACCATCGACGTCAACACGATACGGTACCTACATAATATGTTCAGGTACATACAATCACTAATCCTTGTTCCTTGTAGTAATTTTTAATTTTTTAAGTGCCAGAATGTATTTTATATCATGATTTATGCTCAAAAAATAAAATTCATACATACTTTTCCTCCCTCTCCCTTTAATTAAAACTTTGTTTTTTAGAGCTATACAGGGTGAATCTAAATTCCCATTAAAGACCTTGAGGACGTTTAGTGGGGACCAAAAATGAGTCATCCTACCGTGGTTGTGCAGAGTGTGTGGCCCCGAAAATGCGGGAGAATTGAACGTTGTGGTGTGGTATATAGCGTGTCGCGGGAAAACGTACCTTTCTGAATGAGTTTCTATGTTAAATCTAATTGTCTATATATACATAATGTTACTGAACCTCATTGACAAACTTTTAGGAATGTTAAGTAATGCAGAGAAAATAACTTTTTGTTAGGGAATATAATACCCCAGCTATAATTTAACATCGACCATCTCACTATTCCTCATTCTTCCTTGTTTCGGCAACTCGTCTCTACAATTCCCTCCCCTCTTATATCAAGGACTGCCCAACTCAAAAGTTCAATAATAATGTTACCAAATGTATTGACTTAGGATTTCACGGCCGGAGGTGCTATGATGATCTTGAAGAAGATTTCCAGACTGTAGGCCGTGGTCTCGAGGCTTGAGACAACCCTTGAGGATGCCAGACGCAGTCTCTGCCGAAACGTCGGAGAAATTCAAGCCTCGAGACCACGGCCTACAGCCTGGAAATCTTCTTCAATATCATCATAATCCTACCAAAAGTTTTCCTACAAAATATAATATGTAATAGTGTTATAAGTACATTTTTGCTATTTTATATAATTTGCATTTTTAGTACCAACATGATAATCTAACCAATTAAAAGGTTATTATTATTATTATTATTATTATTATTATTATTATTATTATTATTACTATTATTATTATTATTATTATTATTATTATTACTCTTATTAATACCGTATTAAAATGTTAATATTTTTTTTATTTTCGTTCATAATCATCTACTGCTCAAAACAATTAGAGGAACACTATGAAATATGTAAATATTTTTTCATTGGATAAAGGTACAAACATGAAATTAATAAAGTACATTATTTATGGTTATTTATTTATTTATTTATTGCTCATGTCAGTAAAAACAAATGAATAACGCTGGCAATTAACTTTTCAAATAATTCCGCTATGTAAGCAATTGAATCTTGTGCTTATTTTTCAAAGTTAAACACTCGTTATATAGAGTTAGTATCGTGTATGGCCTCCATGACATTCGATGACACTTTGGCACCTTCGTGGCATGCTCCCAATAAGATTCTGGATTTCCTCTTGCGGGATATTCTCCCATTCCTCCTTCAGAGCATCTCCAAGTTGCTGCAGAGTTTATGGAGCTTGATGTCGGTTCCTGGCCTTCCTGTCTAGAAGATCACACAAGTGTTCAATAGGGTTGAGGTCTGGGCTGACCGCTGACCACTCCATTGCCTCAATTTAATTCCTCCTCAGGAAATCCTGGTGACAGCGCAGAATGTGCCCTGGCATTATCCTGCATAAACAGAAATCCAGGGCCTACTCCAATGGCAGCAGGTACTACATGCTCTTCCAGAAAGTGCTCGATATACCGGAGAGCATTCAGTCGCTGGGGAACAAGTACAAGGTCCGTACAATTGTTGTACATAACTCCGGCCCACACCATTATGGAACCTCCTCCGAATCTATCAATTTCCTGTACAGCCTCTGCAGAAAATCTTTCTCCTGGCACCCTCAATCGACCATCACAACGTGTAAGACGATATCTGGATTCGTCCGAGTAGAGCACAGACTCCCACTGGTTCAGGTTCCAATCACGATGGTTTTCAGCATACGTACGTCTTGCTGCCTTATGCCCATTTGTTAAGCGTGTTTTTTTAACGGCTATTTTTTGACGAATATTCTCTTTCCGTAATCTGTTCCTTATGGTTTGGTCTGAAACCCGGATTCCGGAAGCCATATGAACGTCATTCTGCAGGTCTTTTGCAGTTTTTGTACGCTGTCGAAGAGCAGAAAGAACAACGTATCTGTCATCCTGGGGGCTTGTTTTAAATTTACGGCCCTGGCCAAGTCTTCTACTGTCTCTCTGTGCCTGTTGCGTAACCTGGACACCACGGAAGGAGAAACCCCAAGCTCTCTAGCGACTTGTCGCAGAGATTGACCTTGTCGTAAAAGATGTAGAGCATGATACACTTCAAACTCATTTAAATGCCTCATTTTGTCGGAGACTTCAATAAACAAGGCAATAATCAACATTCGTCACTATCGCAACATCAGGAAGCTTACCAATTAGAAGTGGCCAGTGCCTTCCAAAATAAAAAAATTCTCTATATTTGTTATTTGAGGTAATTTCTCTGTATTTAGGCCATGGATCTTTAAAATTTGTATCCAATGATAAAATGAATAATTCAATTTACATATTGTCTAACTTTCAGCATCACAGCTTTAAAAAACAATTACTTATTCAATTTATTACAAGTGTTCCTTTAATTGTTTTGAGCAGTGTATTTTGAATGTCTTTTATGTATTGTTAATTTAACTGTAAAACATACCTGTAGAATTTAACCGTTAGTGAAGTGGAAAAGAAAACCTTACTGTCCTAACTCCATGAGGTAAAATAAACCAATATTAATAGACTATGTATTATTATTATTATTGTTATTATTATGCTATTATTATTATTATATATGCTATTATTATTATTATATATGTTATTATTATTATTATTATTATTATTATTATTATTATTATTATTATTATTATTATTATTATTATTACTATTATTATTGCACCGTTTTTTGTTGGTGATATAAATCCTCCAAGGTTTCTCTTCATTGTCGGTTATACAATTTCCTTTATAAGTAAGAAGACACAATTTTCCAATAAGAAAAACAATCCAAGTAAATATGTAGAACCTGACACTACTCCTAATCGAATCTTGTGGAACACACAAGCAAACGCGCAGTCTATAGCCGGGCCCAAATATAGATTCAATTCATCTTTCCTTAAATATAACACCTGTAGTGTTTTGTTATTCGTAATGACTGTTGAAATATAAACATATATATATATATATATATATATATATGAATCTGGATATAAATATTTCTTAGGAAAACATGACAGGAAATGGAAACTCCAATACTTTACAGAGAACTAAACTTAGGTTTAAAATTTCGGTGTAATAGCTAATCATTGTGCCAATTGAAAGACATATAAGTTTAATTAAAGTAAACATAATCAAGATAATCAGAATTTAAATTAATACAGTAATTAGCTGTTGCTTTTACATAAACCATAACTAAACGTAAGTATGAACACAGATATGGAATATGAACAGTCGAAAAAAAAACTTAAGCAAGAATGTAATTCTACTAACCCATACCAAATAAACCACACATTCCAAAACAAAAATATACTTCTTCGTGAACAGCTATATTCAACAAATTTAGTCACTTTTTCGATCCTTTTCCGTATTCAGGAACCAAACCATAGCTTGGACTTTTAAACCTTGAATCTTCGTGTCAGGGACTTTATTCATCGCGCATCATTTCAGCGCACTACATGTAATCAGAAAAAAGGGGACTAGGAGAGGATAAACAAGGAGATGTGGAGCACAGATAATAAGAATGGCAGAGAGTCTACTGAAATTACGTCACTGCAGCCATAATTTACTTCATAACGGTTCATTATTAATACAACTATAATAAATAATTATTTTAATAACTTTTATTATTATTATTATTATTATTATTATTATTATTATTATATTCCCAAACATTTGATTTTGAGTTCTGTATATTCGTCAAAATGCTCGCACGTGACTATGAATAACAACAATTTTGCATGTAATACTCTTTAATTAAATATGTTATCGGACAGTTTACAATGTGTGTTCACATAGTCTGTCCCATGCCTATACTTTCGCAACACTGACCTTAGAAATCCGTGGAATATAGCAGGATTTTGTTTGATGTGATTAAACGTTTCATTGATTTGTGACAATCAGCTAAGTTCTGGTGGCGCTCAGTTTTATACATCACACTTTTTACATGTCACCAATCAAATTACCTCAATTAGAATTTGGTCAGGCAATCGCGCTGGTCACGAAAATGTTCCTGCTTCTCCAGAACAAAGTTCGCTCATCTATACAAAAGAGTGTGTTTTGATAGAACAAGAAAGTGTTTCCGAGGACAAGCGGTACATTGTCCTGCAGGTCCGAAATTATAGTCTGCAGTGACTTCCTCTAGTTAAGCTTACTGATAAATGTATCTGACTAAATCTTTCATCTACGTCATCTTCAAAGTCCGGTATTTTCAAATCATGCCTCCCATCGCCAATATGCTGAGGACGAAGGTTTCCCGTTTCTCAAGGACATCAAAAAATGGCAGCAAAGAAAATGTGGCAATGTATCCTGTTTGGATACTGTTCCTGACAGATGCGACGAGCTTCTCTTCCATTCCCCATCTATCACCAGAACACATTAACATTCCAGTTAGTTTAGAGAACTTGCATATTTATTCATATCCTCACAACAACAAACTGATGTGCTGGTGAGGTACAGTGAACGCATACGGCACAGAATAAAAGTAATCGTGACTTGGTTACATGAGATTTGCGCACAATGTGATCTATGAGGAATAAATTATAAACGTATATGGGAGTGATCCCTGTTTGGTTCGTCTTCCGGACTAAATGACCGTGGTCCGGATTTCTTGAAACTACACGTTTCGTCTACTACTACGGTACACATCTTCAGGAGATTATGTGTGCTCTCTGCGGACCCCTCAAAAGTCGGCGGAATATGTCTACAGCAGTAGTAGACGAAATGTTTGAGTTTCAAGAAAACCGGACCACGACCTGTTAGGCCGGAAGACGAACCAATGAGGGATCAAGACACCGGCCGTGAAAGCCTACAATTTTACGTATTTAGGAGTGTATTTTCCGTAACAAAAATTGTTCTCCGTGCATGACATAACGTTCCTAAATAATTTAGAAGTGGAGTCCCGAAAAAATGAATTCGTTTGTTTATTTGTTTCATTTACTTACTTAATACTTAATACAGGCTTTCCACGTTATAGCAGTACGCCCTTGATTCCTGCTTTTCAGAGATTCCTATCTTCCCATTGTCCTTCTTCCGCACCCCTCTGTTTTTGCAGGAAACGTAACAATTATTTTTTATGGAATGGGTTGTCAGCCCTTCGCCAACCCCCGCATTTGTTTAATACTAATATAAATATTTAAATATAATTATTTCAAAGCAGTCCATTTCATAGATAAATCATCGGTTGATTAATGTCTTTCATATCGTCCGATTTCTATTGGCCAATTTTGTCGATCCATCCAATCTCCTTCATGTATAAATAAATATATTCCCTGACTCCAGAAGATTTTAGGCCTTCCTCTGCCTCATCTTCCCTGAGGTTTCCATTCCAAAACAGATTTTGGTAGCCGATCCTCTTCCATTAGCTGGACATATCCGTACTATCTTAATTGCTGAGTTTTGATGTAATCTAAAATAGTGTCTTCAATCTTCATTTTGTACCTTATAACTGAGATCCTACTTTTTTCTCTTCCTGAAATTCTTGCTGCCCTTTGTATAAAATCCATTTCCGTTGCCAAAATATATTTATTTGTTTTTGATCATAATGGCCAAAGTTAAGCCCCCTAAGTAATGATGCTTTTAACAATTGTATAATATATATATATATATATATGTTCATTTTATTTTTATTACTTATATTTTTATCACACAATATTCCATTGAGTCAAGCAATTGCAAATATCCCTTTATTATTTCTATTTCTTATTTCCTCTTCACAAGTCCGTTTTATAATACAAATAAAAAGAATATATGAGCATGATTATTATGAAAGTATGTAGATTTAATTATTGTTTACTACTTGTTTTCAGATTCATGTTTATGGTTCAGATCTATCGGAATTCCATAAAAAAGTTCCAAAGGAAACACTTCTAACTGAATTAGGAGGAACTGCTGGAAGCATACATGTCCACATGGGTAAATCAATCTTAATTCAATATATATATATATAGGAAATATGTTGAGGGATTAGATGTAGTGTAAATAAAAAATAGTGCTATATATGTTCTTACATTATTTTATTATACTACGATGTACATCACCTTATTATTTTTGTCAAATTACCAATGGGGCAACACGTTTGAGCTATATTAATTTTGAGCTGTAAAGCTTATGCGGTGAAAACATGCTTTATTTTGTGTTTCAACTTAGGTTAGCAATAGTTCAGGTAATACCAATCGTAAGCCGTATTTCCTGTTAAGCTTATCCACAACATAGGACATGAACGAAGCATCTCCAGCGCACCCTATTCCGAGCTAAAACCGTCAACTCTCTCTCTCTCTCTCTCTCTCTCTCTCTCTCTCTCTCTCTCTCTCTCTCTCCTCCTTTATGTCTTCCCTTCCCTTTTGGCTTCCTCTTCAACGATTCTTCTCTAAAGTCTTGATCTGTGTCTTTCTCTCTGCACTTGAAGATTCCGAAACAGATTTTTCGAATGGTCTAATTAGAGCATAATATTGTACTACGCTTAATATTGTCACCATAGGCAATAGTGATAGAAAACTGTCTAATATATTTAATTTAATTTTACAGATGCTTACATAAAATATATAAAACTTGTTTAATTATATTCCAATGGTTCACCTGTACGCATGTGTGATTTTCTGCTAAAGAATCTGTTACAAACACAGCTATTTGTAGATCACTTTTGTAGACATTTTTACTTATAAAATTCTCTTCCTGGAGATCACAAGACACTGGTTGTCTTCTGACTCAAAGACTCACTCTCGCGACTTATTTAACTCAAAACTGACTGGTTACAACCTGTGGAATCTCTTTATATATATATGCGAATTGTAGGAATAATCAAGTCCCCAGTCTCGACTTCACGCGTATGGGAAATCAGAGAAGCAGATTATTCTAGAATCGATGTATCCGGAAAATGATTCCTCCAGAAAGCACATGTGGAGAGGTCGTTTGCAAGCTGTATGACACAGAATCTAACTCCTATTGCCTTACAAGTAGTCCTGCCGCTGCCAAAGAAAATAATGACGGGAATTTGAGCAATGGATCAATCATGTGTCACGGAATGCAAAGTATTGTATAAATACTGAAACGGGGCCTCGACTGCCATCTAATATACTAATAAACACAACTGATATTCATTAATATGGTGTAGTTAATAATTATGTTGTTTATAAATATGAATTTTATAAATTTATTCCGTAAAAAGTTTAGTTTGCCATTATTGAAGTTTTAGGTGCTATTTTTGTCATACTAATTGAATGTTGTTTTACGTTATGCTAGGTACATTTTGGATCCGATTACGTTAAATAAAGTTATAATAACAGTTACATCACTATTACTACATCTACTACTATAATCAAAAAAGTAATGTTTTCTTATGATGGACGTTTCCAATATAATTTAAATAATGATAATGATGATGATGATGATGATGATTAATGCCGTAGCCCATTGTTGAGCCATAGCCTCTCCTTTGTCAGGAGTTAATAGACGAAGTTCATTTTAATTACCTTATTTTCCCAGAGAATCGGCCGCGGTGGACTAGTGGTTATGCTCCTGGCCTCTGGTCCCGAGGGTCGCGGGTTCAAACGCGGCCGGGGTCGATGGATCTTTTAGGATGGAAAAATCCTAGGAGCAAGTCCTCCAGGAGGGACTTTAAGCCGTGGGTCCCGAGTCTGAAGATTATCAGGCTCGTAAAAATCCTTAAGCCTGAATAAAAAGGCCTCTAAACAAAATATTCCGAAATTTCCCATCCTAATACTACCTTGGTTTCCTAGATGTCAGTATGAGGCAGAACGCTGACCACGGACCACTCAAAATTACATCTATACGAAAACAAGTGTAACTAAATTAGTATGGTTCAAATTCTTCCCTGTAGGGGGGGGCGTCTAAATCTCTGTAAAGGGAAAACATGGGCTTACAAGTACAAGTACAAATTTTCCCAGAGACATCATGAGTAGCTTGCGGTCAATGGGACATCTAGAAGGCAAATATGGTATTACTAGGATATTTGAGATTGGTAATTTAAATATTAGTGAATGATAATGTGAGTAGTACTGTAGATGTCCCGCGCTCTAACATGCGTTAGGTTGTAATTTCATCACTCTCATTTTAAGGGAGGATAGTAGATCACGAGTATTCGAGAATAAAGTTCTTTGGAAAACTTTGGATCAAATGGAGATGAACAGACAGATAAATGGAGAAAACTGCTTAAATGTGAATTACATGTTCCTTATAGAACGCCAGATATAATAGGAAGAGTTAAGTCTCGTACACAGGGAGCTTATGTCCACGTGGCCGTGAACCTACTGGTTCCATAGAGCCAATGGTTAGATAGTTAGAAGTAATTAGCAGTTGACAGTATCATTATCATTGAATCAGTGAACTTCATACAACTAACTATAAGAATTTAGGCTAGATTGTTACAACATTTACAGTATAAACATAAATGAAAAATCCATTTTACTTCATACCATATCAAACGTTTCTTTTCGTCTACGCGTCTATGTATTCATATATCTGGTTGCATTAGTTAACTCCTTCTTAGGTGGTTCTTTTATACCTTTACTCACACCGGACATTGCGGGCCATACAGATGTACGACATATCTGGAACATTTTTAATAGCTCTGAATCACGTAGGTCTACGTACACGTATTTAACACCCAAGGTCTTGGAGGAATTCATAGTTTCCTTCCAGAAAAACACATAAAAACCAAACTTAAATAAATTAGCCTACTAAATATTTGAAAATACTTATAGGCCTTACCAAAAAAATTATATTTACTTTAAAACTGTCATTTTCAAATAATGCAGTTTTCATGTTATTTTTATAGCAAGTAAGCATGTCTCTGATAACATTAATGATGGGTCTTATCGGTTTCACGAGTCTCAATGCACTCTGTATCCTTGACCTAAGAAACCAAAGACGATGATATAATCGTATCCACTTATGCATAACAAAAATTGGCATTATTTTTGGTTGCGTAGCTTAGTCCTATTAAAATATTCTTGTTCCTATTTTTATTTGAATTATTTTACTTTTTAATGTTCTGGTTTCCACGTAACGATGCTCTCTCGTACTGATCTATGTTCAACCCCTAGTCGGGACTTATTTGCTCGATCATTTTTTCGGGATTTTTTCTCACCTATAAGACAAATGTCAGGAAACCATATGTCCAAACGGTGCCCGAAATTCAACAGACCATCATAATCATAATTATCATATTCGCCATATTTTGTATTAACGAGTGTGAACTGTGTGTTTCGTGTTGTTCTTGGAGGAGGACCGGACATTGAGCTGATCACTCATTAGGGGAGGCCCTCAATGTGCTTGTGTGGTCTGGTATGTATATAATCCATTGTTAAAATCTCTCTCCCGACTGTAACGCCCGGATGGCGTATAGCACGTAACAGCAGGAGATTAAACTGTTTTAATGGAATGGAATTTGTATGCCAGCAGTTTGGTTATTTTATATTCTTGAACTGTAAACCTGAATCTCGAATAGCGCTAGGATTGGCATTGAATCGAATATATTTTGCATTCTACACCGTTGTTCTCTCTATTTATATTCTCTACTACATTATTTCAAGTCTAATGTCGTTTTAGTAAATTATTTCGTACTCGAAAAATACATAAACATAATATTGAATTGCGTTTACAAATTGTAAAAATGTAATATTTGTATAGATATAGGCCTTAAATAAAATGTGTTGAACCCACTTCTCTTTTAGAATACTGTCCATTATTTTTTCTTTGCTACTACATCTTCCAACTTCCTTCATGAAGCGTCATATTTCCCATCATCCACTGCGTTCTCTTATAACAGTGCAAAAAGCAATAAATTATAATGGTTAAAACTAATTACATTTAGTCAAATTATAATGGTTAAAACTAATTACATTTAGTCTGGCTTTCTATTCTTGTCTAAATAAATATTTCTCTCTTCGATGTATTAATTGTGTTGTATTATTACTTGCTTTTGTTATCATTTCAGTAGCAATAAAACCGATTTAGTTCATATGAAGATTAATTTCATATTTAATAATGTTTAAAAGTGAATACGTCTTTAAATTTGCGTCCATAGTGGAAGGCAATTCATAAAACGTATGATAAAGTCGGGGGATAGAGTTTGATGTTGCAGCTACATATCTACGTGGTACGGTCATTCAGTTTAGAGACTGAGCGCAGAGTGGCGCTGTTATGCACTATAGCGAACATGCGGCGCCGTGGTATGGTACCTTGTCATCGCTCGTCCGAGCAAGAGACAGTTGAGTGCATGCACTGCAAGCAGAACTCCGGTCTTGGTTGTGACGCTGATTTGAATGCGCATGTCGGAACTCGAGATGTCACAGTTAGAGTAACATCAAGTTCTGTCAGAAATTCTGAAAGACCGCCGACGAAACGTTTTAAATGATGTATCAAGTTTACGGTGAGTACGCATTGAGTCGCAATGTTATGTTTAGGTGGCACCGACGTTTTTTGAAAGGAAGAGACAGTTTGGAAAATGATGTGTGTACTGGACGGCAACAAATAATTTGAACTGAACGCAAGATGGAAATAGCAGTAACGTTGATACTTTCTAACTGCTCGCAAACAGTAGACTATCTGGCATCAGCGGCAGGGGTCAGCCATGGTACCTGCTACATAATTCTGTCTCATGACCTGAGCATGTTCGTGTTACCCAGCATAGTGTGCCACGAATCCTGTCACAAGACCAACGTCATGACCGCATGAGGATGTGTGGTGACTTCATCAGTAGTGCTGACGATGATCCGACGTTTCTCAACCGGATAAAAACTGGAGACAAAACAAGGTGTTTCCTTTACAATACGCAACTGAAACGATAATCCGCCATCTGGAAAACGCCATTATCACCTTGACAGAAAAAACCGTGGCAAGACAGATCAAAAGGCAACTGTTTTTTATTCAAATGGAATTATTCACATGGAAATCATATCGAAGGTGCAACTGTAAACAAAACCCGCTACAAAGAGATCCTTGGCCATTTACGTGGTTCAATTCGCCGTAAGCGACTTCAGTTTTGGCGTACAAAGAATTGGCTGTTGCTAACACGACAACGCCCCTGCACATCGGTCTATCGTCGTCCAAGAGGAACTTGCAAGGCAACAGGTGACCAGTTATGCCATCCCGTCCGTACACACCTGATCAAGCGTCATGTGATTTTTTTCTCTTTCCTCGCATGAAAGCATTCTACATGCGCGTATATTTCATTTCATGCGCGTATATTTCATTCTTCCGAAGAAGTCATTGCTGCCACAAGAGAAGTCATATGGGACCTTCCGGCCAACATGTTTCAGCGGCGCTTCCATCATCTATACCAACGTAGGAAAGCGCGCATAACGGCTAACTGCGACTATTGATGTGGTTTTCTTTAAGTGTACGCCGAGTTATAGGCGTCTTGTTAGACATCCTAATTCTTGTGGGTGCCTGCCCTCCAGGCGTAACGTCTCAGAACTTAATGACTAGTAGAATAATCTAAGTTCAACATTTAATTACACCACTCGATAGTTAAAAGATCGAAGAATTCGTTACATTGAGTGTGGAATGTGACGAATCGCGCGCGGCGGAGGGTGAAGCGTCGTCATTTCGAGGTCGTTTCGCTGCGTCACATAATTTTCGTTTAGCAAAAGTTTTGACTTGGAGAATTTACGACATTCGTTTGAGTTTCAATCGTCAGTTCTCGTAATGATATGTACAACATTAGTGTGAAATAGTTACAGTGAATATATATGGTGTTAAAGAAAGAAATTAAAATAAATAATGTAATATCGGCCTATACTCTTCAAAGAGCAAAATCAAAATATATCGTATACGGTTGGAAATGGTTTCTCAAGAACAATCCAGTGATACCCATAAAACACCATATGACAGAGTGAAGAGGTGCCAGGTGCGTAAAGGAGTAAAGGCGTCCCAGAGAATCAATGACGGCGCCATTATATCTGTAGCTGGGACGGGTACATATAATACGCTCAAAGAATATATTACCCGTTACTTGTACGTATTCACGTAAAACACACGGCCGTGAACACGACACAGCCACACTACGATTTTTATCTTCCGTAGTCTGTTATTTCATTTGTCACTTTTTGTGTTAGTCATTTATATATGAGCAATTTTGTTTACAAAACTGCAGATGCCCGAAATAAAACATGCAACGAATGGAGAATTGAAGGGGGCATTGAAACTTCTTGTATCAAACCAAAGAGAAAGCGCTTGGTCGGTAGGCCAGGAATAAGATGGGGAATAATATTAACCATTATTAGACGGAGGTCCACCGCTGTGGTCTCGAGGTAGCGTGCTGCCTTGTCACGCAGCGTACCCGGGTTCGATCCCCAGACGGGGCAGTTTTTCTGAGTGAGGTTTTTATCGGGGTTTTTCCTCACCTGTAAGATAAATGTCAAGAAAACTTTAAGGCCCAAATGGTCCTCAAAATCATATGGTCATCATCATCATCCTTCACCGGTGTGGAAAGAAACGGGAAGCTACCACACCTACAATTCCCTAGTAAAGCTGTAAGCATAGCATGAAAAATGCTATGATTGCAGTGAAGGACCTGCCGTCGGGCAGAATTACTATGGATGGATTAGACGGAGGCGAATTGTACAGGACTGGATTGAAAAATATTAGCTCATAATTAAGATGTATAGATCCGTGTGTCCACCCATCGGTTGCCACAGTGCCATTCAAGTAGTCTAACCTGAGAGTAAAAAAATGGGGTGTTTAATTCACTCTTTCCTTGATTGTACATCTCTCACTACCCAGACCGGTCTTCCATCTAACTAACCCGTCATCGTCAATACCAATATCACCTGCACAGCAATCATTCGCAATCATCAATATAAATGATTACGATCATGATGTAATTGAACTCTTCCCAATCTTACAATTACATCACGGGATTACGGGAAATTCCCAATGCAACGTGATTGGAAAGGGAGCAATACGTCATAGAAATTTAACGCTTGCGCAATGTAACCTCATTTTGTTCCCTACCGAGCTATAGTTATCATTTAGAAAAACATTCAGTGGTTTAAATTATCATTCTTCTCTAACATCAGCATTATAAATTTGATATATTATTTACTTTCCTGTGACTTTGTTGAAACGTTCGTATGTGTTGTTTCATTTATTTTATTTTATTTGTTTTAATTCCTGTACCAACATTCAAAACCACAACAAATACGGATTTTACAACAAAAATATAAAAAATAAATATGTTTATTAATGTTTATTCTTTCCCAAATTGTGCTATTGTAATATATTATGTTTCTTATTCCCATTTTCATACAATAATTCTAAAAAGAAAAAAACTGAAGACATTTTAAAAAGTATTTAAAAATATTGAAAAGAGACTATTGCTCATAATACTAGTAATTAGAGTTATCTTACTGCTCTACATTTGCTAGTGTTTTTATTTTATTGTTTTAATCTTATAGTAATGTTGATTTTTTTAATTTGTTCCATAGAAACATTTAAACTATGAAAACTATTGGTTGCAATTAACGACCGTGAATTGTTAGGTTTCAATAACTGCCATTGAAACCATATCTGTTCCAAAATTGTGATTATTTTTAGTTTTATTTTCGTATACTTTTATAGGTTGTGTTTTTTGTCAGGAAGCGTTTGTTAATATAGTATATTACAAATATAATGGAGGTCTTATCTTTTTTTCAGAACGATGGAAAAATATGCTATGGAGCAACAGAGAATGGCTGTTGTCGAGAGAGCAGATGAAATCAGACGAATCCAAGAGACAAAACAATAAAGTGAATGGTAGTGAACTCTTCGGCTTTGAAGGTTCATTTAGGAAACTTGATATAGACTAGAAAGTCACTTTTTCAATACAAAATAGATACGTTATATGAAATAGGAAATAGGCAAAAAAATTGAAGGATACATGATATATATTCTTTAAAA
>JASPKZ010002971.1:0-48587 GCA_030220185.1 Diploptera punctata
TTAATACAAAATAACTGCAGTATCACGATCAATATTTGAAAAAAATGTGTTTATTACCGCACTAGTGCTTTGGTAATTTTTATAGTATTGAGGATGTATTTTGTTCCTAGCAGTCAAGATTTGATTCGGATGTCAATACGATGCAAATACAATAAGAGTAAGTATACCATATAGTTACTAGTACAACAATTTAATTAACCATGGTAGCATCTAGTTAGCAATCTGTATTTTTAAATTATTTAATATTTAACTTTGTTTTAGTATTATTAGGTCTAATAGTAGTGAGTAGTGATGTAGGAGAATAACATTATCCATCATTTGAGGGGAAGTAAAATATTACTGGACATGATTTGAAGGGTATTAGCTCAGAATAGGGTGTTATGGAGAGCTTATGTCCGCGCGGCCATGAACGTACGTGTTCGATAGAGCCAGTGAGTTAGATAGTTTTAAGCCTAATGAAGCCCAGATAAATGACTTGTTACTCTCTATATATCAATTACGAATTTTAGTTTTTTTTAACTGTCCGCGTCATAGCGTGTCAGTAGAGTCCCAGTCTCCATTCAAACAGGGATTTCAAATATCCTCTTTTGTCTTTGATGTTGCCTTTTATGTCTTATGCTGTCTTCTTACCAGAGAGGCCCTGGCATTGGCTTGTGAGTCCCATAGGTGGTATACAGAATATTAGTAATAATAAGAATATAATAATAATAATACATAATAATACTAATATATGATAATAATAATAATAATATAATAATAATAAGAATAATAAGAATAAGTAATAATAATAATATAATAATAATCATAAAATAATAATAACATAATACATAACAATAATATATCATAACATTTATTTATTATTATTTTATTGTTATTAATTATATTAATCTGGCCGAGTTCCAGACAATAATCTTTTTCTATTCACATCACCCAGTTAAAAATATTAAATAGGAAAAAATTTAAGTAGATCATGAAATCTAATATATAAAAATGGATGTTTGTTTGTTCGTACTTCCTGCGCGTCCATACCGTTGATCCGATTTTGATGGGGTTTTTTGCAAAATGTTCAGGAGATTCCCGGGATGAACGTAGGCTATAAGAGAGTTATAATATTCAACCCCTTCACCCCTTAAAAATTACTCTTTGTAGTGAAAACTGAAATTAAGTCCCTATTTTGACGCTTACATGGCTTGTGCTGCCTTCAACCATAACAAATACACACCAATTAATATACACGGAATTGAATATCTCAAAAAACTCTACAAAAAAAGTCCGCGACAGCATGTGTTATCTTTTACGCATAACTCACAATAACCCTTTTTTGTCTTTCATTGATTCCAAGAAGATCGGGATAAGTAGATTCCCGGGCAAGCTTGCTCTTCCATACCGTTTCATCGATTGAATCGTGCTTTTTTGAAAAAACTGTTCAGGATATTCCGGTCCTGAAACATAGGCTATAAGAGAGTTGTAAATACCTTTAAAACCAATAAAAACCCTTCACCGCTTAAAATTACCCTTTGCAGTGAAAAACGTGAAATTTTCAATTTCTCGGAATGAAATAAAGATTTGTTTATCGATTTTGTGATAAAATATAGGAATTTCAGGAATATAGGCAAAAGATAGGTTCCTAACGTCAATTTAGGCATTTTAGGCACTGTAGAATGGCCATTTTTATCATATAAATATATTTGAAACATGTTAAACACAACTTCACTGAGTTATTTTCTTCACGAACAAAATATGTTTTTGCCTAAAATCAGAGGTCTACAAATAAACACTCTTCTTCTTCTTCTTCTTCCTTCCTTCCAAGTATCAGGCCAAGGCCTGTTACGATCCTATAAGAACATTTTCCCTCCAGGCGTTTCATAGGACGGCCCAGAGATCTTCGTCCTCTGTGTGAATATTATTATAAAACAGCTTGGGGATCCGATTTGAACTCATTGTTTCAAGACATGGTTTCCAATTTAGTTCGTACTGTATAATATATATCCAAAATTGGCGTAGTCTTCAATTCTTTTAAGATATCAGTATTTCCTTCTCCGATTCATCTGCGTTGAACCCGCGGTTCTGCGCCTGAATCTCATTTCACAAAGTCGTTATTCTGCTTTACATGTTGTCTTTTTAGTGTCCCATGCTTCACTACCATAGGTCAACACTGGTCTAGCCACTAAATATATCATAAAGGAACCCAAAATTAAGTCATAGTGTGGCGTCTAAAAGTTTTAATTTTTAATGTGAGGTAAGTCTACTGTTCATTAGTAATGGAATTAGATAAATTATAGTACATCGGATGGATTTTGTATGTAGATTAGACAACACGTATGAATATTTATCACCTTGTGTTTACAATGCAATTAATGCAATTACATTAAATTATATGTATACTCTATATACATCCTAGTCGCATTAATAATGTGTCAAGTATGATGACAGCTCATGCACAATGCTACTTTTTTGTAATTGACAGAATCGATTCATGGAATCTGATACCAGTAAAGGTTTTGAATATAGAAATAAAATGTAACGTAATACAGGGTGTATTAAAAGAATATAGCGATTTTAAATGTTGTTGAAATATTTTTTTGGTCGATGTGACTAATTTCTTATACTTACAAATCTTGTTATTAACTGGAAGTATTCAACGTTTTAACATCTAACCTCTTGCTATTCAAACAAAAGAAATAGCAATGCTGATATGGACTCAAAAAGCACACGTTCGCTAAGTCAAATAAAACATTTCTTGAATGTTTTGTACACTAACTCGTACCTTTCTTTAGACTTTTCCGGAATTAATGCAGAACATCCCACTCTCCATGCTTCTTTGCAACTTTCTCTATCATCTACCCTTGACTCCTTCACCACAATAAAATTTATCAAACAGATTCTAATCAGCGGGAGTAGACATATAAAAATGTCTTCACAGCCAACAATCCTTGCTTATAAAAAACAAATGAAAAGCTACATAGCAGCGATCACCAAATGTTTCTTTCTCATAGAAGTAATTACATCCAACCAATATTTTAATTCATTTATTACTATATTTAATAAAAATTAGTCACATCGACTAAAAAATAGTATGCAATACACATGAGGTAAGCACGAAACAGTATCTCGATAATTGAAAAAACTCGGCGCAAGTGCCTCGTTTTATTTCAAACTTTTTCTCGGTCAGTAAAAGTGCTTACCTTACTTGTATCGCAATATACTATAACTAACTATGACAAAAATAAAACTCATGTCAAATGAAAGAGTAACATCTCGTGTTTATATTATAAGTTCATAGGTGTTTAATGTGAGCCCCGTTTGTTACACGACACACATCCAACCTGTAGGCTAATTCTTTCCATACATTAATAAGCATGTCTGGATTGATGGCAGCAACAGCTTCTCGATCCTGTCTCTCAACTCGGGCAGATTAGCAGGCTATGGAGGCACATAGACTCTGCCCTTTACAAAACTCCATAAGGGAAAAAAATCGCATGGGGTGAGATCCGATAATCTAGGAGGCCACTGGAGATAAGCCCTGTCATCTGGACCGTGACGACCAATCCAGTAATGACAGCGTGAAAGGTCTTACGAAAACGCTTACATATGTGTCCCTACGATTTACAATTGTTTCAGGCTTTAAAGCCCACTGATTACGCTGACTTCGCGCTTCAAATGTAACAGCGGCAACATTCTCCTCAGACACTCTTGGTCGTCCCGCACTTTTGCCTTTACACAGACAACCAGTCGTTGCGCACTGATTATGCCATCGACGGATGTTGTTGGCATTGGGGGGATCACGATTAAACTGCCTACGAAACGCACGTTGAACTGTCACAACTGATTTACGACCCATAAAATGCAAAACACAAAACGCCATCTATTGAGGAGTTGCCATCTTCATATTATTGTTGCCATATAAACAAAAACAAAATAAAGCTATCCGCTCACTCGCACAACTAATACTATCTTCTTTCCTGTTTCATTTCAGTCTACACACAACTTTCCACGCCTCATCTGAATGATAATATTATTACTTGAAACTACTATATTATTTATGTACAGACTGTATTATTAGCTTGTCTCACATGTAATGCAAATAGGAATGAGATACATAAAGATATTAAGCATAGGCTCAGTTCTGGAAATATATGCTGTTATGAATTACAGGGACTCTTGTCCCAACTCCTTAAAAAAGACGTTAAACTGAAAAAAAAATATATATATATTTTTCCAAATGCCCCAGGTTTGTCTTTCGACATTCCTGGTTTCTCTCCTGGCATGGCGTACTTGTAACCCACTTCTGAGTTTGAGGCGCTGGAAGGCGGGGTTACGTTGCCCCGATGATATGATGGGTGATGATGATGATAGTGGTGAGCCAGGAGAGTCCCTAATTCTAAACTTAACCTAAGATGAATATGAATGATGATGATTGCGATGGCCATATGATTTCGAGGACCGTTTGGGCCTTAAAGTTTTCCTGACATTTGTCTTACAGGTGAGGAAAAACCCCCATAAAAACCCTCACCCAGAAAAGCTGTCCCGACCGGGGATCGAACCCGGGCCCGCTGCGTGACAAGGCAGCATGCTACCCCGAGACCACAGAAGTGGACTAAACTGAAAATATATAAAACTGTAATTCTACTAGTTATATTATATGGGTGCGAAACATGGACTCCTACTTTAAGGGAGGAAAGGAGATTATGAGTATTTGAAATAAAGTTCTTAGGAAAAACATGGACCAATGAGAGATGAACATACAGGTGAATGGAGAAGACTACATAACAGTTAACTTCACGGTCTTTATAGGAAACCAGATAAAATAAGAACAGTTAAGTCTCGTAGACTGCGATGGGCAGGATATGTAGCACGAATGGGGAATGAAATACGTTCATGGAAGCTTCTTGTAGGAAAACCAGAGGGAAGGCGTCTGTTGGTAGACCAAGAATGAGGTGGGAGAATAACATTAGCCATGATTTGAAGATACTGGATTATAGGGAAATGATTGGAAATCGTTCGCTCAGAATAATGATGTATGGAGAGCTTATGTCCGCGCGGCCATGAACCTTCGGTTCGATAGTGTCAGTGTGTTAGTTATCTCGTAAGTAATGTCGAATTTAATGTTAATGTTGTGTGTTTGGTGGAGTTTTTAAGATGTAATTAATGGGAAGTATGTTCCAGTCTCAATAACTGGAACGGAGGTCATGACATTTTGAGGATCGTGGATTCAAACCAATCTAAAATAAAAGGACGCGTTTACTATAGTCTGTCCGTGGACTGTGTAGAGAAATTTGTCAGCTTTACATTAGACACCTTTCTCACTTGAAGCTCAAGAGCGAAATGAGTAGTCATGTGATCTTGTCTCCCTCCTGCACTAACTTCCGCGGCCTCATTGGCTGTGCATTTTTGCCCGCTTCCTGCGTAGATGGCTTATTTCGAACAGCTTCTCTACATATTCTACGGGCAGACTATAGAAAGAATTTCTCCATAAGAGTATTGCTATTTTCTAGACGTGAAAAATCCTGTAAGTTTTTAAATATAACGGTAGTGGGGAAACTTCATTAGAGTAGGCCGGAATTTCCTACTTTCATTGGAATTACTTAAATATATAATTCTACCGTATATATAAATACAAGTGCTTTGGACTTATTTACATTAAAAATAACGTGTGATTTATTCATTGGCGTCCAAACTAAATTACCTTGTATCCTTTCCTAAAAAATAGTTATTGTTCTACCGAGCATCCCTTGATCTCAACCTAACCATAAACAGATTTAAGGATTGTAAAAAATACCATTAAATCAAACCCCAAGTGATCCATTTTCAAAAACATGCACACACACACACAGACACACACACACACCACCCACACACACATACACACACACACATACACACACACACACACACACATATATTATATGCATATGGTGTTGCAAAAAACCACCGACAATGGAGGCGAGGTAGTATATTGAGATATGTTGATCATTTTTTACATGGTACAGATGTCCGGAAATTATGCGTTTTCACACTATGAGTAGCTAACGTCTGAAGAGTTCCGTTAGTTGGATTTCAAGACTCAATACTTGACACATACATTTTCAAAATATCCACCTCCCATCTCATTGCAGAGCGTACATCGGTGGTGTAGTGATTGGCGCACACATTTAAATACGCCTGGCCTCGTCTGAATTATTTCTGCAGCAGCGTGGATTTGGGCTATACGATCCATAAGTGTCTCTACTCGAGTCTGGTAGACAGACTGTTTCATGTCGCCCCACAGAAAGTAGTCGAGAGGGTTAATATCAGGTGATCTCTGAGGCCATGGGACTGGTCCACCTATGCCATTTCATTGACTTGGATATGTGGTATCCAAATGTCTCCTCACATTGGAATGAAAGTGAGGTAGAGCTCCATCATGTTGTAGTCATATTCCTTTGCGAAGCCATGTATCATAGGTTCCCTTACCTGTGAGATGTTGTCATGTAACGAGTCTTCAAATCCTTCGAACTAACACTGACCTTGAGACATAATTTACTAGTCATAGTGTGAACGTATCATTTTCGGACGTTGGTACCTTCTTAAAAATTATCAACATATCTCAATATACTACCTCTCCTCCGTTGTAGGAGTTTATTGCTACACCCTGTATATACACTAGTGTTCAAAATTAAAGCAACAAACTGAAACGTTTACTTTCTATCTTAATTGTGCCACAAAATATTACTGGCTCATACTAGAACAAAAGGACTAAACTCAGTAAACATTCTAACATCATTTTTATGCAATAAAAGAAATAAAAATGATTTTCTTCTTTTTAAATTGAGCTTAAGTTCACACTCAGTATCGAGAAATGTGGTTACAAGTGCTCAATATGGCGTGGTATCACCTCTGGTAGCAACGCAGGCCTCACAACGACGGTGCATGCTGCAAAAGAGGTCATCAATCTGATTTTGAGGTATGAACGTCCATTTTTCCTGCAGAGCAACTCTCAAGTCCTCAAGAGTGATTGGTGGATGATGACGTGAAGCAACCCGTCTCTTTAGCATATCCCAAACATGCTCTATCGGATATAAGTCGGGAGACCAAGCAGGTCAATCCATTCGAGCAATGTCTTCAATTTACTGGAATTCATAAACCACCGCTGCTCTGTGTGGACGAGCATTATCGTCCATAAGCAGGAAGTCTGGGCCCAAAGATCTCGAAACAAGCGTACATGAGGTAACAAGATCTCGTCACGATACCTGGCAGCGGTTAAACCCTTGTCGGTTTACCGTACAACTGTCTGTAGAGTTGTTCGAGAAGTTATCATAATGCCTGCCCACATCATTATTGATCCACCTCCATATGAGGATCTTTCCAGAGAATGTTTGATGGCCGAAATCGTGTTCCAGATTCTTCCAAATGCGAATCCGTCGAGGATCGCTCTGAAGACCGAATCTGGACTTATCTGTAAAGAGGGCATTAGTCCACTATTCGCCCGTCCATCTGACGTAGTTGATTCCATTCTCGAAGTCTTTTTTGTGATCACGTGTCAGGGGTACACATACAGCGGATCTCGGACAGTAAAGACCTCTCTGTTGAAGCCTCCTGTACACTGTTTGTCGCGATACAAATGTTCCAGTGGAAACTATGAGGTCAGATGCCAGTTGAAGTGCAGTAACTATCCTCTCTTTGTGTGGTGACTCTTGGTCGTCCTTGCCTGGTCTTCGGGTTACATTTTCTACCTCTACAAACTGTTGCCACATCGAGGAAACAACAGAATGATACACATAGCCTAGTGGCCACATCAGCTAGAGACTGTCCAGCTTATATTCTCTCTATCGTCCTACAATGCAGGGAGTCTACTTGGCGTCTTCTCTGTGTCATACTGCACCTGAATGTTTACACAGTGAATGCTGAAGTGGGACTAAAGAGAGTAAACATAAAGTACCCTTTGATAGGTGCATTGGCGTTATCACTTCATTGATTCTACAAAGACACGAATGCTATCTCACATAGAGGATATGATTATACAGACATTTGCTTACGTTCTACTGCCACTTGGTAATATTCTATCGATATGTTGGACACAGGAAGGCGAAATTTCAGTTTGTTGCATTAATTTTGGACATTAGTATATATATATATACACACGACAGTCTGATGGCCTAGAGGTCAGCGTTTCTGACTATAGTTCATGATGTCCCAGGTTCGATTCCCGGTCAGATCATAAGATGTTTTCCATAAAGGCAAATATTGTTGTGGCCGCCCATGGTCTGGAATTTAGGTTAACTTTAGATTAAGGACTCTCCTGGCGCATCATTATCATTTATCACCTATCATGTTATAGGGTTAAGTAACTCTGCCTTCTGGGTGCCTCAAGCCTAAGAAATGCCAGAGGAAAAAGCAGAAATGTTATAAAAGACAACCTGGTGGCATTGGACATATATATAGAGGGAGAGAGAGAGGGAGAGAGAGGAGAGGGAGAGAGAGAGAGAGGAGAGGGAGATAGAGAGAGATAGATAGATAGAGAGAGAGAGAGAGAGAGAGAGAGAGAGAGAGGAATTTTTTAAATTTTGATAGTAATAATTTATGTACAAAGACTGGAGATACAAAATACCATCATCATCATCATCATCAACAAGGATTAAGCCAATGGCCTGTTCCGATTCATTATAGGTCGAATTGATCCTTTCATATCTTCAATAGTCTTCCCAACAATCTTCTCCCTTTTAGTTTATAATTATACATTCTTTTTGGTATGCGCTGTTCATTCATTCGTAATACGTGCTGAAGGTTAGCATTTTGATAGAATTTTATTCTTTTACAGAGATTAAATATATTAAGTTCTGTTCTTATATCTTCGTTTTTCTTTTTTATCGGTCCTTTGGTATCCTGCTATTCCTCTCAACATCTTGATGCAGCCTCTATTTCTTTACTATCTGCATTTGTTAATGTCTAGGTTTCACATTCTTAGATAAGAGATGGAACTGCCAATACTTTGTAAAATTTTAAAATAGTTTCTTTTCTAGTTTTATTCAATAGAGTAGGTTTAATTGTGCCACATAGATAAATGAATCGTTGTATTTTAGTGTGTTTATCTAAATTTCTGTCATTACCTAAATAACATCCCAAATAATTAAAATTCTGAACTTGGTCTATGATTACATTGTTTATCACTATTTTTGTTCTTATTGCACATTTTTTTAGAGCTAATATTTTTGTTTTAGATGTAGATATTCTTAAATTGTATTTTAGAGAGATATTATTTAAAGTATAAAGGAGATACAAAACATAATTAACTGATTCAAGAAATATAAAAAACTCAAGAATTATCCAAACTTCAGATTGATTTTAAAAACGAACAAAGTATTGCATTGCATATATTGATTGTTATCAATGTTGTTAATCACGTAAATAATTATATTAACTGAATTAATATTGATACAAATCATTTTAAATCCTAAATCACTAACAATAAGAGACTAATCCTAATCCATCCGAACCAATTAAAATTATGATTATATTTTGTTGTAATAGAAAACACATAGCCTAAGGGTTGGTTGCTTTGAATTCCCTTTAATTAATGTATTTTCAGAATTTAATTCATTTGAAACTAAATAATCGTTCATAATCTTGTTTATAACATTGAAACCTTGAGGGGAAGTACCGGCATGTGTAATATGTCAGCATGCATTTCCACATTTTTAAAACTAAACACAAAGCGCCAATATAATCACTCATTAGTGGAGAGTCTGATAATGCTCTCCCACATCCAACAACAGTGATATAAATAAAAATAGCATTGTATTAGTCACTAGCCGCGGTGGACTAGTGGTTATGGAACCATTTGCTATATTCAATGTATTGTTGGAGAAAAATAATGGTCTAAACTGTTTCAGAATATTAAAAAAAGAGAAGCTTTCTTTATCACAAAAAGCAGGAGGTGATAAAGGGAAATCGATATAAAGAGCGAGGTGAAACACGACTGACATTGGTGTAAAACAGAATTCATTGAAACCCTGATTGGTCATTGACTACCATTTGCGACATGAGTTTAAATAGTCTTTGTAATCCAAATGAACCTTAACATTTCATGGTTCATAGGCCATGCTATATGCCAAACACATGAGTTACGTTTTACTCTGCAATGTATTTTTTTTAGTTACAGGCAATTGTTCTACCATGATGACTACCATGATTACATGACAACAATTTTGTTTGTATTTAATGTGATGGCTGAACTGCACTTCTACTAGCGCTTGATTTTTCAGCTATATTGTTGTAAACTGTAGCTCTTCTTCTGTATTTACTAACATTATTTTAATGTTTTAAAATGTTTCAAACAATTTTTTATAACATATTGACTTAGGCTTTCATGGGCGGAGTTGCTATGATGATCTTGAAGAAGATTTCCGGGCTGTAAGGCGGTGGTTTTGAGGCTTGAAGTTCCCCGACATTTCGCCAGAGACTGCGTGTGGTATCCTCAAAGTTTGTCTCAAGATTCCAGACGCAGTCTCTGGCGAAACGTCGGAGAACTTCTAGTCTCAAGACCACGGCCTGCAGCCCGGAAATATTCTTCAAGATCATCATAATTTTTATAACATTATTAGACAATTTTCAAGTATTTATCTAAATACGCAAATCACAATATTATGACACTGTTAGTGAATATTGTGATGCTAACTGCTATTTTCTCCACAGTGTATATTACCTAGTCTATCATTTTTCTATCTTTGAATTGCAAGGGATAGCGACGTGCATTTCATCACCTCTCCTATCAAAATCTCATCCGCAACCTGCTCGTGGTGCAACCTGCTATTACAAATGAGGCTCTGAGGACCGAGTACTGGCGGTATAACCACATCACCTTAATGTATATGAAATGCTACATTAGTGGGAACCCCACAATAATACCCCTCTAGGCCAGCAACCCATTGGCCGAAAACATTTCCTGGGGGTCCGTTTATCGGGCCCCAGCTGTGCTCACAACAGCAACAGGGCGCATCCCCGGGTGGCGGATAGGGGAACGGTGGTGGTTTGCTTGCACTCCTCCCGGCTAGGTCCAGACCGGACCCGCGGGCATTTGTGAGGTCGTCAGGACTCAAGCGACCTGATGCACTACATAGCTCGTGCTGCGCCCACTTCAGCAGCAAATCGCGTCCCCTCGGTGGCGTAGTGGGGAAAAGGTCGGTGGATCTGCTAGTCAGTCCTCCCTTCCAAGTCCGATGGACTCGCGGACCATAAGTGGGGTCAACAGGAAGACGAGCGCCCTGTTGTACTAGAGCTCAAATGTCCCGGCCCACAACGGGAGCAGCGGCGTCGTGGCGAGGCGGTGGGAGATTGTGGAGATCAGCAGCTCCCTTCTCTTGGTTAATCCCGAGGACCTTTGTGGGGGCACCATGGGCGATGAGCTCCCTGGATGCCTACATTGCTCAGTGGGCTGACTCACAGCAGCGGCACGACTAGGCTTAGTCTTGCGAACGGGCTGGTTGGGACAATACCGGGCGTAATGCTGGGAATTACCACCAGGTCGATAAGCTCGGGAAAGGAGGAAGCGCGGTCTTTTGGGTCTGGGACTTAGCGCCGACTCTGGAACCGAGTGACCCAAGGACAATCTGTGAGGTCGTCAGGAGTTGAGCGACCTGACGTACTATAGCTCAGGCTGGACCCACTTCAGCAACCAAACACGTCCCCAGCTGGTGCACTAGGGGAAAGATCGGTGGATCTGCTAGACAGTCCTCCCAGTTAGTCCAAGGGACTCGTGAACCATTAGTGGGGTAGGCAAGAGTTGAGCGCCTTGTCGTACTAGTTGCTCATCTGTTGGAGCTTGCGAGCTCCGTGCTGGCCCACAACAGCTGCAGAAGGCGTCCCTGGGGGCACACCAGGGCTCGGCCCGGACCAGTCCAGAGGGGAGCTACTGTACTGGTTCCTGGCTCGGCCTACGGGCCCGTCGACAAACTGTGGGGTCGCCAGGAGATGAGCACCTGGATATACTAAAAGTCTCACACCGTTGGGCTTGTAGCCCTAGCCGGTCTCACAACGGCTGCAGGACACGTCCCTGGAGGCAGAGCAGGGGAATGGTCGGTGGATCTGCGACAGCAGTCCTCCCGGCTAGACTCATGGAGCCCGTGGACCAACTGTGGGGTCGTCAGGATTGAGTGACCTGATGTACTATGTAGCTCAGCAATTCCCAGAACTGCAAACTCCAACACTCTCTCCTGGGGTGTTGGTTTAAGGACCGAGAACTTGAACGTGGACGCGAACATAGGATAGGGAAGACTAGAACTAGGACTTGGGAGTATGGTCATGACGACCGAGGTATCCCAAGGGGGTGGACGGCTGGGCCTAGATGGCCGAAAACATTTACATTTGCTTTCAAGTCTCAAACCAAGCCTCGGATGAATCAGACAGCAAAAGATCGCTGGGACGTCCAAAAAAAGCACTGGATGGAAAATTCCTCTTTGAGACCGTAACAGGTCACACGGCCTAATACTTGCATGGATGATGGTGATGATGATGATGATGATGGTTTGGTTATCGCTGGTTGGATCGACGATAGGAAGTGATAAGTAAGTGTGCACGTGTGCAGCCATTTTCAATAAGCGTTTGATAATTTTAATATTATTGGTATAATTTCTTTAACATAGATTTGGGGATTTATTGCAAAGACTGGTCATTTAAATTTCATAGTAATGTGCTGCCATCTAGCATAAGCTGTATGGAACTTCAGTACGATATCGATAATAATCGATATGTGGTTCGATGGTAGGTTATTGCTGGCTCTATAGACTCTGGCGCATGCGCACTGTTGTTCTATACTTCTTTGAAAATATATCAGATAACCTAAACTGCTCTTTTTCCCAACTAACTGATACTATCGAACCCGTAGGTCCATGGCCGCGCGGACATAAGCTCCCCATAATCCCTATCTTGAGCTAACGTTTTCCAATCATCCACTGCATAATCTACTTCCCTCAAATCATGGATGTTATTCTCCCACCTCATTCTTGGTCTACCAACTGGGCGTTTTACCTCTGGTTTTCCTACAAGAAGCTTCTATGCACCTCTTTCATCCCCATACATGTCACATGCCCTGCCCATCTCAGTCTATGACACTAACTGTTCTTATTTTATCTGGTGTCCTATAAAGAAGACGTAGTTCACTGTTAAGTAGTCTTCTCCATTCGCCTGACTGTTCATCTATTTTTCGTCCAAACATTTTCCTAAGAATTTCATTTCCAAATACTCATAATATTTTCTCCTCACTTAAATAAATAGTCTATGTTTCACATCCATATAATGTAACTGGGAGCATAAGAGTTTTACATATTTTCAGTTTATTTTTTTTTTACAGAAGTTCGTACAACAAGAATCCCTGTAATGAATAATAGCATGGATTTTCCAGAATTGACCCTATATTTAATTATTTTATGAATCCCATTCCAATTTTATAATTATTGTTTCTCGGAAGGCTATTTGAATTCAGTCACTTCTTCGAAATTTCCCTCATTTATATATACTTCAAGTAATAATTATATATATATATATATATATATATATATATATATATAGATATTATAAATATATTTTTGACATTTGGCAATGAAGGCAAATATGATATGAAAAGAAAAAAGAATGTTTGAGTCGGGATTGAACTCGAGTCTCTAAAGTCTGTACCTTTAGCGCTCTAACAACCGAGCTACCCAAGAATTCCAAGACAAACATACAATTTTCTTATACATGTAGTATTCTCAATTCACACAAGAGGTAGCGGAAATTTCTTTCAACTGCCATCTAGCGGCTAACATAACAGCTAAGCAAATTATTAACTGTTATGTTAGCCGCTAGATGGCAGTTGAAAGAAATTTCCGCTACCTCTTGTGTGAATTGAGAATACTACATGTATAAGAAAATTATACGTCTTGGAATTCTTGGGTAGCTCAGTTGGTTAGAGCGCTAAAGGTACAGACTTTAGAGACTCGAGTTCAATCCCGACTCAAGCATTTTTTTTTCTTTTCATATCATATATATATTGTAATCCATTAAAAGCATTTTATCACGATCCATAGGTAAATCTACATGTCTAACACTAATAAAATTCATTGGCGTACGGCGCAAAAAGTGGGCATCCGAATTTTGAGATAATTTTGGTTTTAAATGAAATTTAGGAACGTCGTAGATGAAAAACATGAAACACATTTGCGGACCATCCAGAAACAAAGCTGTAAAATAACAATTTATGAAGCACTATTTCCTATATTACCTGAAGGAAGTGGCTGCCATTGTGGTCGTGACATCAGATTCGACATTCAGATGTTAGTCCAGGGTGAAAACACGTTTTCTTCAATAGAGATGAGAAAATAGAATAAATATTTTATTACAATAAAATAGCACTGCTGTATTTTAAAATGATATATTTCCAAAATTACATAGCAAAGAGTTTGAAATTAATAAAAATCACATCCCCGGCAGTAGCTCAAACAATTTCTTATGAGGTAAGATAAGGATTAATTTTATTATCTTTTATTTTTTAGTAGGTAGCTACAATTTGACAATATTTAATGTATTTCAGGATTATTTATGATTTATTTTTTTAACTTTGCCGCTATCTTTACTTGATTTACTTCTTGTTTAGCTGAAACCAACCGAACTACCTTTGATTTCGCCGAAGGGGAGTCGGAGTTGGTTCTGGGTTTAACGTAGAATATAGAAGAGGGGGATTTGCATTAATTTTTTTAGCGGAGTATACGAGAATTTTGTTTATAAGAATACTTTTTTGTGTAATTTCCTCGGGTGTGATGTTTCTTCTTTATTATTTTATTTTAAATTAAGTTTTATTTCATTTTTATTTATTTGAGTTCGTGGGATTTTCTCGGTCTTCAACTATTTTTTTTTGTTGATAGAATAAGGCTAAGGTTATCACAAACTGTAGATACAATAATAATGAATAAGGTCATAATTGTTATTATAAAGATTATTTATCTTGTAAATACAAACTTTTTGATTGGAAGTCAAATATACTAATATATTAGATAAACAATGTTATTATATTATCTTCCTCATCAGTAAATTGAAATATAGAGGAATAGTCATCCTCACATACAGTTTCGTAAGAAAAAATGGTAAACTGAATCGATTGTGAAATATAATCGATACGTCATCGTACGTATTTAACGAAAATGAACAACGGCAAATTAGCCCTTACAAAAAATATTCAATAAATAGATGCCACTTATTTATAACATAATCTTAGAAATTTGTAATATGATTTATTAGAATACATGTATCATAAACTAAAAGCTAACCTAACTTATTTAAATTACTCTAATCTGTGAAAGTAATAAATAGAATGGCATTTAGACAATATTAAATTACAGGTATGTAAATAAATTATACTATATGTGTAAGGTCCACCGCTGTGGTCTCGAGGTGGTAGCGTGCTGCCTTGTCACACGCAGAGGGCCAGGGTTCGATCCCCAGTCGGGGCAGTTTTTCTGGGTGAGGTTTTTTATCGGGGTTTTTCCTCACCTGTAAGACAAATGTCAGGAAACCTTTAAGACCCAA
Source organism: Diploptera punctata (assembly GCA_030220185.1). Lineage (NCBI taxonomy): Eukaryota > Metazoa > Arthropoda > Insecta > Blattodea > Blaberidae > Diploptera > Diploptera punctata. The sequence continues at coordinate 15,535 of JASPKZ010002971.1, forward strand.
ACGGTCCCCGAAATCATATGGCCATCATCATCATCCTTATCATCATCCTTCATCGGTGTGGAAAGCAACGGGAAGCTACCACACCTACAATTCCCTAGTACAGCTGCAAAGCATAGCATGAAAATGCTATGATTGCAGTGAAAGACCTGCCCTCGGGTAGAATTACTATGGATGGATGGATATGTATAAGAAACTAAAAGCTAGCCTAACCTAAATATTTATTAAAATCAATGGCTCAACTGCACTTCTACTAGCCCTTGATTTTTAAATTATATTGTTGTAAACTATAGCTCTTCTTCTGTATTTACTAACATTATTTAACATTTTCAAACAATTTTTATAACATTATTTGACAATATTAAGTATTTACTTAAATACGGAAATCATAACATTATGACACCATTTGACAATATTGTGATGCTGACTGCTATTTTCTCCACAGAGTATATTACTTAGTCTATGTATTTTATCACTGGTTTGGGTTATCGCTGGTTGGAACGGCGTTAAGAAGTGATAAGTAAGTGTGCACCATTTTAATAAAGGTTTGGTAATTTTAAATATTATTATATATTTATTTAACATAGATTTGGGGATTTATTGCAAAGATTGGGCATTCAAATTTCATAGCACGTGCTGTCATCTAGCGTAAGCTGTATAAAATTTAGTACGGTAGCAATAATAATCTATATGTGGCGAGAAGCGATAACCCACTAGGCAAGGATTATAATCGATATGTGGTTCAATGGTGGGTTATCGCTGGCTCCATAAACTCTGGCGCATGTGCATTGTTGTTCTATACGACTTTGAAAATATATTGGGTAAGTAAAAGTGCTGTATCTCCAAGTTCTGTTCACTCTGTATAAACATTAAGAGAAAAATATCTTAATTTCAATATTTCAAATATAAATGTTGAGCCTCTAGTCAGATAACAGACATACATAAATCACTCTGTATTTGTATAAAATACAGTAAGTAATACCGCCCACGGGATTGGCCCAGTGCTATGTAATTCCTAATAATCCAGCATTTAGCTGCTTTCGTTGTAAATTTTCGAGGGTTTTAATTTTTTCACTGCAGTAGGAGGCTTTGGATAGCAGAAGCAGGGAACAGATAATATGATCTAGACATGGCTGCTATGGAAATAGGAGAGAGTCTATAATCTCTGGGATTAAAAACAAACCAGAGAACATGGATGGGAGGGGGTTTATATGTGAAAGAGTTTTTCCCCAGGCGGCTTCTGGAGTGGACAGTTCGGATTACTTACCCGATATATTGTGCAAAAGTGATCCATGAACCGAAGCAAAATATTAATTTCCGATCAACCAGATTTCTGTAATGGATCTAGAAATGTCATGGGTGAGATTTAAATTTATTTTATTTTTATTTACATAGTTAAATACATATAAATAATAATCATAATTATCTCCGGCGTTACAATCCTGGTGGAATCTTAGGAATTTTTATTATATAAAACTTTCCTCATTAGAGGATTGCGATAAGAACAAAGTGATAGAGACAATTAATTTTGGATTTCGAAATTAATGAAATACATTTTGTAAATACATTAAAAATTTCAAATTGTAATTGAAGTACATTCAATAAATTATAAATTTTGTAAAGATGGTTTCTTAAAAATTGAAATTGATCCTCTGATGGCAGCTATGGAAATTTTAGAAATATACACTTATCCACAATCTAAAGAATTCCAAAATTTAGCTAAGAATCCTGGTATAGTACCTCTTGCTTCGATCATCAATCCTGTGATAGTATATACTATCTAATTGGTATTTATCATAAGTAATGCCACGAGTGATTTCCAAATTATCGATAAATTCACGACTCACGAAGTGAGGAGTGAATTTAACTAGAGAATTTGGAAATCAAGAGTGGCATTTGTTAGGACTATTTAACGAATAAAATTAAGCTGTTTACTCACAAATCATTATTAAACTATAGTTATTTTAAAATATTTATATATTTAATGTAAATTTTACGGCGATGTTGAAAAACAAATGAGAAACGATAGTAAGCCTTCTACTGCTTCATTTGTTTATCACTGCAACCAGATCATACTATTTATTGCCAAAGGAACGCAATATTGTAAGGAGGAGCTTCTTTATATGGTAATTATAACACTGAAAATATTTGGTGAAACACGACTCTGATTGGTTTGTAAAACAGAAATCATTGAAACGTGATTGTCATTGACTCTCCGATTTGGGGGCATGAGTTAAATAGTCATAAAGTAATGCCACCAGTGTGATTTCCAAATTATCGATAAATTTCACGACTCACGAAGTGAGGAGTGAATTTAGTAGAGAATTTGGAAATCAAGAGTGGCATTTGTTAGGACTATTTTAACGAATAAAATTAAGCTCTTTACTAAAAAATAATTATTTGAATATAGTTACCGGTGTTTTTAAATATTTATATAGTAATGCAAAAGGGCGACTGTTTGAAAACAATTAGAAATGTGAGGTTATGTATATTCACTGCAACTCGATTATATTATTTATTGCCAAATAGGATCGCAATATTTAAGAATTCACTCTAGTGGAGAAATAATGAAACACATCAAATTATTTAATCAACATTATAGGTTATTATTTATATTTTGAATAAACACCTCAGTAAAATCACAGAATCTATTCATTTTTGCTATATTCAAAGTATTTGCTGGAGAAAGATAATAGTCTAACTGTTCAGAATATTAAAAAAGACGGAGCTTTCTTTATCACAAAAAGCAGGAGCTGATAAAGAGAACGATACGTAAAGAGCGAGGTGTGAAACACGACTGTCATTGGTGTAAAACAGAATCATTGAAACGTGATTGGTCATTGACTACCATTTGCGACATGAGTTAAATAGTCTTTGTAATAGTCAACTGTTGGCTCATATATGACTTTCTTTCAGAGAAAAAATCATCAGATTGACCACTATGAGTTTCAAAACGAATTGTATAATATCATACCCATTTTAGAAGATGGTCTGAATACAATAATATGTATAATGATCTTGAAGATTTTCGGGATGTAGGCCGTGGTCGTGAGGCTTGTAGTTCCCCGACGTTTCGCCAGAGACTGCATCTGGCATCCACAGTCTCTGGCGAAAACGTCGGGGGAACTACAAGCCTCACGACCACGGGCCTACAGCCCGAAAAATCTTCATCAAGATCATCATAGCAACTCCGGCCGTGAAAGTCAACGTGAATACAATAATATTTATTCGTCTATTACTCCCATTAGTGGCCACACCATGAACTTCCTCATAAACTGTGTATCCATTATCTCGCAAGGCTTCTGCCATTATGTTTCGAATAGTGTGGTGCCGAATGTTTCTCAATGATTCCATTTCATTTGCTTTCCTAACACTCATGGCATTCAGTTTATTCTCAAAATAATCCAGCCGTGTGATCATTGGTCGTCCAACCTTCCTTCCTTCTTTCAGATTCACAATGAAGATATGCTTTACTGAATTATTAGAGTTCATCCGGGCTCAATCAATTTATTTTAGTAAACAAAAACAAAAATTAAATTATTATAACTTGAAATTTTGATTGAGAATTTTGTTTTGTTGATTATATAATCTATAACAGATCCTATTATTATCAATATTATTAACAAGAAAATACTTTTGGCATGATTCTAGTATCCTCCCCCACTCCTGCCACGCGCCTTTGTATTTTACCAAGACGGCTACAGTATCCAGAACTGGACAGTACTTCATGGTAAGCATTAATTACTGTTTTGCTCTCAGGATATTTAACCTTCACTTCTTCTTCTGGGTCGTTCAACGTCCCTCCGACCTTGTAAATGGTTATAATATTCCCTGAATTATAAATCTAACTGAATTAATCCCTGTTATATGTGCGTACCAATTAGTTTATATTTCCTGATTAAAATTAAATACATTTAATTCTTCTCTTATTGTTTCATTTTGATACAGCCTACATCCTTTATAGTATAACTAGAAACATACCTAAAAATTTTCACTTCCGCCTTTTTCTGTTAACCTTCAACTTGCTCTATTCATGGCCAGTTTTTCAGATCCATATGTTCTTATTGGTACTGTCATAACATATAGGCCTAAGGTATTACTCATAACTCTGAAATAAATAAATAAACAATAATAATAATACTGATAATATATAATATTAATAGTCATCTCCTTCGGCTTGAACATATTTAAGAATGGACTCTTCTGGGCTAACAGAGCAAGCACTGTTTGTACCAGCCTCAAGGCTAAAGAGATGTGAGATGTCCTAGAAGACGGTGGGAAGATGAATTCTGACAGTGGAATAGTGGAACAGGCTGAAGGCCTACCATGAGGGATGGTGATGATGATGATCTCCTTCGTCACGATTTAGGCTTTTTTGTTAGCCTGTTCCGGCTCCAAATAGCTGTTGTTTCCTTTTTTTGTCTTCCCAAGCTTCTTCTTCCTTGTGGTGAATAGTTGTATGCTGCCTTTGGTATTGTTTTCTCATTCATCCTTGCTAAGTGTTCTTCCAGGAAGACATCAACGGCAGACACGGTGGGGATAGAAATATCGGACACGGCGAGGAAATGGCTGGAACTGGCAAACCCAATCTCTGGGGATTAAATAAGAGACAAGGGGAAACAAGATTGAAGTCCTCAACGGCAAAAGGCGGATAGGCAACCCTCCTTGTGGAGATTAAAAAACAAGGAAGCAAGTCCAAAGGCTTTAAGGAGGCAGCCCCTCCAAAGGGACTAACCCTGCAGAACGTTAGTACCGTATTCAGGGGACACTTAAAAGTACTTACAAGCTCCAAAATATAATAATAATAATAATAATAATAATAATAATAATAATAATAATAATAATAATAATAATAATAATGTGAGTTTACACTATTCAAGAACACATTTACATAAAGTGGTTTTCCAAAGTGTTACGTTAAGTTGAAAATGGAATAAATTTAACGCCATACATCCACCTAGCGCGGAATCCGAAACATTCAAATTGCGTGGAGTCAAATAAAAAGCCCCATCATAATGGAAACAAACGACAGGTGACTTCAGAGATGCCTTTTTAATATGATGAAGCGAAAGATTTGAAATCTTGTTCCATATTCATTAATATAGCACAAAATAGTATGTTATGATGCGAGTTGGGAAGTGGTTTTTACAGAAACGAGGAAAATGATTAAAACCGAGCGACAGCGAGGTTTTTATTTTCCGAGATTCTGTACAACACTTCACAAATGTTGCGTTTGTACGAACCATTTTGCGCGATGGCGTTTTCAAAAATAATAGTTAAATTAATAACATTATATAATGGAAATGGACAGCTAATGACAAATGAGGGAAATTTTGAGGAAGTGGGCTGAATTCAAATACCTAGGAACAATAATCACAAACAGGAATGAGATGCACAAGGGAAATTAAACATAGGCTCAATTCTGTAAAGGCATGTTTACTATGCATTACAGAGACTATTGATTCCCACTCCTTTCAAAAAATGTTAAACTGAAAATATATAAAACTATATTCTACCAGTTTACGTTATATGGATGCGAAACATGGACTCCTACTTTAAGGGAGGAAAGAAGATTATGAGTATTTGAAATAAAGTTCTTAGGAAAACATTGGACCAATGAGAATGAACAAACAGGTGAATAGAGAAGACTACTTAACAATGAACTACATGACCTTTATAGGAAGCCATATAAATAAGATTACAATTAAGTCTCGTAGACTGTGCGATGGCGGGGCATTGGCACGTATGGGGAATGAAAAGACTTGCATGGAAGCTTTTGTAGGAAAGCAGAGGGAAAATGCCCAGTTGGTAGACCAAGAATGAGGTGGGAGAATAAAATTTAAGTATGAATTGAGGGAAGTAGATTATACAGGGAAATGATTGGAAAGCATTAGCTCAGGATAGGGATTATGGAGAGGATATGTCCCGCGCGGCCATGAACCTACGGGTTCGATAGTGCCAGTAAGTAAGTAAGTAATAACATCTTGTGTTGGAAATATTTGCGTTCATTATAAACAACTGACTAACGTTAACAGTTTGGACAATGTTTATTAGTTGAAAGTACAGGAGGATTAACATCAATTCATTGATAAATGAACAGAAAAAGTACGTATTTATTGTTTTTTATATTGTTTCAAATAAAGTTCAGTTAATTTAAAGTGCAGTGATTTTTTTTTCTATAATGTACATTAACACCACCCCCTTTTGGATATTTTTTTTGTAAATACATTGTATTGTAGTGCAGATAGAGGGCAGTGGTTTTACTTCCCACACGCGTTTTTTAATATGTAATATTACAGTATAGTTATTTATGTTTGCAACCCCGAAATGTAGGAAGTTAACCTTTCAATCATGGTCGCCATTACTGAAAGTACGACAAAACGCAATATGCGCGCGCCAAAAAATATGTTTTTTTTAAATATGGATAACACTTCAAAATGTAATTACTGATTTGGCTTCTTAAACGCTTAGAAATGTACAATAAAAATTATGATACAGTCTATAGGAACAAAAGCCGATGGATATGATTTCCCAAACAGCGCTCATGACCTTCATTAACAAAGCGATCTTCTATATCCAACCAGAGTTAACAGGTATTTGTATTCCATATTATCTCCATATTTTCATTTGTACAGGTGTTCCAGTGGTCATAGATTACACTTGTCGACAAAAATGAACTTTTTTTCTTTTCCAATAATAAAAATATGAGATTTTAGAAGTATTTTTCATCCTGAATTTAAATATCATTTCAGTTTTTTTTTCCTATCAGTCAAGAGTTTTCTGTGATAGTCATTTACTTTTTTTTTATAATTTTTTAATAAATTCCTTATTCTTATTTTTCTTCTTCTTCTTCTTCTTCCTTCAATTATTAGGCCAAGGCCTGTTACGGTCCTATAGAAAATTTTTCCCTCCGTCGTTTGATCCTTCCGGGAAAAAAAATTGAAAGTATAATAATATTCCCTTCGATTGTTTGCTGGCCAAAGGAAGGCAAGACCAGTGATGGGGCTGCCATTCTTATAGCCTCTGGTCAGGCTTTTCTGGAGAAGAAAAAAAATAAAGGATAGAAGAAATGAAGAAAGGAAGACTCCCTAGCCCTCTGATGCTACACCTAAACGCATTCTGACTTACCTAGAAAGTGGTTTTTAGAGTTGATTTTTCGGGTATATTTTTCATCTGGAACATCTCTCTTCTTGGTCCACCAGTAGTCAGCCAGCATATTAGAACTCCACTTACCTTGGTACCTCTTTCCATTGTGGATATTTGATGATGAAAACGCTTATCGTATTCATCAGAGAGAACCCCAAGATTTTCCGGTAATAAGTCCAAGTGAAAAGTCCCATTTTTTAAGATCCAAGAGATTGCTAAAATCAATTTTGAAAACGTAGCTGTCACAAAAACTGTGCCTGAAGGAAAAATTCTGACTACATACGATATCTGAATTCAGTTATGTAAAATGCACTAGATTCACTAATCAGATTTCTTGTGAAGATAACATTGTCGACCAGTGTTATACTTGTTCACATGATAGACATGTCAAAATTGAGTAATTCGAGATGATGAATAACTGATCTCTTGTAGCATTAGTAATTCCTAGAATTAAAATTATTTTGGTTATTATTTGGGACCAACCCAATAAGCTGTTGTATACAGTGGTTAACGGTAACTCAAGGATTGGTAGATACATGTACCTAGCGAAGCGAAACTAATGTTTATTATAAAAGTGTAAATTTGATTGACGTGTTGATATTGGTCCATATTTTGCAAAACAATACATTTTGTAAAAGGGAGTACCCTGAGCCAATTGTAAAACTTTCCTTGGGAAATAATTATAAAAGGCCAAAACATGTTATTGTTAATACAGTGGGAAGAAGTATTTTAGTAAATCTTCATTATGCCCACGTTGTGACGACATTTTGAAGAAGTAATTCTTAGTCCCAAGTTGTGGGGACGTTTTGAAGCAGCTAACTCTCTTCATGCCGATGTTGTAGTAACATTTTTAAGGTTGGTGTCCCAAAAAGAATTACTGTTCAGGTTGGGTTTAATTTTCGGTAGAGCGGATTCTTGTCTTATGGGTCGGGTAGTTGGTACACAGGATAGGGTAAACACTTCACAATCATAAAAAAAAATGTTCTTGTTGAAATAATTTCACATTTATTCACTTTATAAATTTCCCAGCAGATAAAGTAATTATAGGTGGTATTATTTCTTCACCCGTCAATTAAAATTTAATTTTTTTTTCTTTTCTTGAGTCAACTATTCTTCTTGTATTAAATATCACATTTTAACAGGAGAACATCTTATTACTTCTATGTTTGTTGTAAGTTGTATGCAGAATGACTAGGTAATTGTTTTATAATTTTAAAAGAACATTATTACATGACATGATGTTTATATTTTAAATTATATTGGTTAATATAATGTTTAAATTTGATTTGTTAAATCAAAAAGTTAATTGTTTAACATCCAATCAGAAATTTAGTATACTTTTATTTAAAAATATTAAGTTAAGCAGGTGTTCTTCTATTACAGTTATAACAGAAAGCTTTATATTCTGACAACAATTAGTTAAAACAATTTTAAAAGCATTATTAAGAAAGACTGTTACGTAATACAATTTCTTTAATTGTTACTGAGACATTTTTATTGAACAATGAATAACAATTAATTATTTATATGTTTTTCTTTATTTAAGTTATATTTAAATATTATAAACGAATTTTTCAAATATTAGATTATTACTTTACTTCCATATTTTATGATATTCAAATCCTGCTATAAGTGTTGCCAGTTGCTCTCATACGATCATAGTTGTGGCCAGTAGCTTTCTACGAGTACATACAGAGAGGACGCCAGTAGCTCCCTTACAAAAACAGAGTGGGCTAGTTTATCATATATTACGAGTATTCAGAGGAGTCTGTTGCTCCTATATTATTACCTAAAGTGTTAATCAATCTATCGTACGTAACATATACTAGGGAAGTCTAGATTTGCTCAAGTAGTCTACAAGATATTAATTTTTGTGTATTGTTGTTGTTTCATAGAGGTTATTAAAAATAAACCCTTTCTAATTAATCACACAACCATGTTAGTGATATCGAATTCCTTGTCCTCCACAACATTAGACCCCAGAAATAAGCTTAATCTAAACACCCGCCCTGAAGAGACCCTCATGCCTACACAAGAGCTCGCTACGTTTCTTCAATAGATTTCGAATTTAATTTTCGAGACTTATTTTTCCCTGAAACAATAAACAATACAATGTCGTAGAACCAAGTTTTATTAGATATTATATCTTATGAAAGCGTATAATTGTGCCTACATTTTATCAATATGTATTCGTGTTGTGAATCTAAAAATTCAACATTTTTAAATCAAATTTACTTAATTATTTCTAGTACACCGTTTTTGGAACGCCAGAGGGAAAACGCCCAGTTTGTAGACCAAGAATGATGTGGGAGAATAACATCAACTTATGATTTGATGGGAGAGTAGATTAACAGGGAATGATTGGAAAGCATTAGCTCAGGATAGGGATGTGTGAAGAGCTTACGTCCGCGCGGCCATGAACCTACGGGTTCGATAGTGCCAGTGAGTAGTAGTAAGTAGTTATAACGTTTCTAGTATTCGGAATAGTCCCGAATTTATCAGAATATCGAAAAAGGAAAAAAAGGTCAATTGTACAAATTAAGAGTAAAGCTCTTCATGGAAAACTATCTAGTAGACACGTAACTCTCCTAGGGCGTTGTGGGCAGGACATGTTGCACGAATTACTCCTAAAGAGAGGAATGGAAACTATCGTAGGGAAAAACAGGGGAAAGCGCCCAATAGGTAGCGAAGATTGGAAATGAGAATATTATTACATTTGATTTGAGAGAACAAAATACCCAGGAACAATAATCATAAATAGAAATTAAAAGCCTCCCCTATGAGCTATCACCTTGACGTGGTGGGGGGTTAGTACCGTGAACCAGACGATCTACTGGGGGAATGACTAGGTTTAATCTGCTGGGGTACGAGGCTAGAGACTAAGTGAGCTCACAACGAGGGGATGGCGTCTGTACCATCTGGGCGTGTGGCCACATCTTCGTCAAGTCTTCAACGGTCAACAGGCGACAAGGAATAGCACAGCTAAACTTGTAGGGCTGAAGAGCGGAAGAAGCAGGCCTCTCTTGGGGGGTGTGATACCTGAGACCTGTTTGTGTTGCTCAGAGGAAGCAGCCTTCCACCTCTTGTCTGGTGAAGGCTCGTAACGATTCCAGGAGACATTCATCTTACTGAGAAGCTTCTGGATTTGAAGTACAGCTTTATGGGATAAGGTCACGAATAACAGACCTAATTATGATCATATGGATGAATGAGAAGGGAGATATCATTGTTGCAGACTTATCAAGCAGAGGAAGACGTGATGTTGGAAGACCTAGAGACGTTGGGCTGATGCATATAAGTCGGAACGGGCATTGCCTAACTGGAGTGATTATGATGTGAAATTCGAATGTAGAAAGAATTGAACCTGACCCATTCTGGAAATCATGCTATATGCATTACAAGGGGCTCTTGTCGTCAACTCCTTAAAAAAAACTTTAAACTTAAAATGTATAATACTGTTATTCAACCAGTTCTATTATTCTCGCCTACTATGTGGTGTCCAGCGGCTCGCTTCTGTCCTCGCAGCTGTTATATACAACTAATACAAAGATGCCGACTACCACCACTATAATAATTCCGCCTGTTAATCATTTCAGCCTTGTCGCGCGGCACACGCTTTTATATAAACGGAACATTCACAGTGAAGATATTACTTTAGGGGAGGAAAGGAGATTATAAATATTTGAGAATAAAAGTTCTTAGGACAATTTTGTGAAAAAAGTGATGAAGACAGGTGAATGGAGAAAATTGAATAATTGTGAGCTACATGACATGTATAGGAAGCCCGATATAATATGAACAGGTAAGTCTCGTAGACTGCGATGGGCAGGACATGGTGTCACGTATGGGGAATGAAAGACTTGCATAGAAGCTTCTTGTGGGAAATTCAGAGGAGAAAACACCCAGTTGGTAGACCAAAGATTGATTTTAGGGAAATTGGTTATACAGTAACAGATTGAAAAAACATTTAGCTCAGGATAGGGGATGTTGTGGAGAGCGTATGTCTGCGATGCCCATGAACCTGCGGGTTTAGATAGCGCCAGTGAGATAGTTAGTTAGATTACTATCTCAGGGACGTCTGGCACGAATGAAGAATAAATAGAGGAATGGAAACCTAATGTCGAAAACAATGGGAAAGCGCCCAGAAGGTAGGCGAAGAATGAGATTGGAGGTAATATTACCATGGATTTGACAAAGATTAATTATACAGGTCGTGAAGAGGTTATTGGTGATAGGGTGTAATGAGAGCTTATATCGCGTGGGCGAGGAATCTCCAGGTACGATAGTGCCGTGTGAGATCTGAGTAGTTGGACGCATTATGTAGGAATATGTAAAGACATGCGAGATTTTTTATTAGTTTTTATTTTAGCGATATTACTTATGTTGCCGGCAGCGGATTTAAAACCAGGGCCGTTGGTCGATGGATTTTTTTAGGATGGAAAAGTCCACCAGGAAGGACATTTAGCCATAGGTCTCGAGTTTGAAGATTGATTGATGCTCGTTAAAAGAACCGCAAGCCTGATAAAATGGCCTCTGTGCAAAAATTTCTAACCTCTCTTCCTATTTAATACCTTACAAATAAGTAAATTAAATAAAATATATATCTCATTTCTCATTTCAGTCGGTATGATGACCGCATTCCATTCATGACATCTCTAGGAAAATAAGCACAACTAATTAACTTATATAGTAACTCCTATAGTCTCTCTTGGTTTCACTTTACGAGAAAATTTGTAGAATGAGACAACTGTGCTCACCTCTCTCACTCGCACCTGTGTTGTCGGTGTTTCTTCACCAGAAGTTCACATTTTCTGATTAAAATTATATACATTTAATTCTTCTAATATTGTTTCATTTGATACAGCCTACGTCCTTTAAGTAGAGGAAGAGAAAAATTGACAACAGGGTGGTTTTTTTCTTTTGTATCTACACTAAAGTGATCTACACCCATTGGTTAGAGGCGAGAGGAAACTAAGAATAGTCCGCAACGTGGGAGGACGTCTGCCAGAAGGTTGACATCGACCAAGACGTCTGCAACGGTCTACGAGGCGACGCGATACCAGGCGATCATCACAACGGTCTCAGGGGGCGGAAAGCAGCAACCTCTATAAAGGGTTTAATACTTAGAGGGCATGGATAGATGTTCTGAGACAGCAGCCCTGTCATTATCCTTACCCTGCACAGCGCTCGTAACGCGGTCAGGGGACATTTATTACTACTGATTCATCTCAAAGCAAAGGGCTTACCTTCAGCACATATTACGAATGAATGAACAGCGAATACCAAGAAGAAGTATAATTACAAACCAAAAGGGAGAAGAATGTTGGGAAGACCATTGAAGAGATGGAAGGACCAATTCGATCGGAAACAGGCCATTGGGCTTAATCCTTGTTGTTGATAATGATGACGACTAAAGTGGTCAACCATCTACCCTTGTATCTCCATATCTCTCTCTCTCTCCTCTCTCTCTCTCTCTCTCTCTCTCTCTCTCTCTCTCTCTCTCTCTCTCTCTGCCAAGTAAAACCAGCTATACAATAACAAAGGAGTGGCTAAGGTTCAACATTGGATTGGCACACGCCAAAAATATAGGCCTATTACTTTTGGTATTTGGACAACTTATAAGATGTATTTTTGCACGATAGAACGTCCTGTCGTACTTACAGCAATGGCGACAATGATCGGAAGTTCAATTTCCTAAATTTCGGGGTTGCCAACCTAAATAACTATACTGTAATATTACATATTACAAACCACGTGCGAGAAGTAAAACAATTGCCCTTTATGTATAGTACGTACAATGTATATACAAACATATATGGTATCCAAAAGATAGCGTTATATACTATACGAAACAAATCTTTACATTTTAAATTAACTAAACTTTATTTGAAACAATATAAAAAACAAATTCGTACTTGTAGTCATTCTATGACTGATTGGTGTCACAGCCTGCTGTAGTCTCAACTAATAAACATTGCCCACACTGTTAACGTTAGTCAGTTATTTATAATGAACGCAAATATTTCCAACAAACATATTATTTTACTATTATATTTTACTTTGAAAACACCATCGCGCAAAAAATAATGTACAACGCACGTTTGTGAAGTGTTTTACAGAATCTCGGAAATTAAAATCCTCGCTATCGCTCGGTTTTTAAACATTTTCCTAGCTTCTGTAAAAACCATTTTCCAACCTCGCATCATAATATACTATTATCATCTCCATATTAACTAAATACGGTAGGAAACATACAAACTCAAGATCATAAATACATAGTGAACTTGACTGAAACGTAGATTATTAAACATGATATGAGTTTTAGATATTACCGTTTCTTTAAATACGAATGAAAATAATAGGAATATTTCCATAGGAACCAGCGAAATGATTTCTGTTATTGAATTAGTTTCAATTCAGATAACATTTAATAAATCGTAAAAGTGTTACAAAACATTTCCGTTGTTATCCATTTGCCAATGAAAATTGAATCTCCATTCGTTGTCAACTGAGTTATTTTATAACAACGAACGAATGTAGCGCGCAGATGATGATAATTGCAGAAATAGCAATATATATCGACTGTTATTCGACAAGCTACTGAAAACAAATGCCTGAGGACTATACAATGTTACGAGTATGCACTGCATGTTCGTAGCCACCTCTAATAAATATAAGCTATGGAACATGATATTGTAAGAGTGTTTTTTTCGTAAATTTATTAAATGTTCTTATTCTCTTAAGCCTTAAATTGGCAACGTATTCTATAAGATACATCAATTTGATTTATTTAATATTTGTCATACAATGGGAGAAAACGAACGAGTAGAAATTATTGAAACGTACGTCCAATTACACAATATACCTAATTATAACAGTTATGGATGATTTCGTTTTCAGTTCGGTCCGACACATTTAAATAAGTGACACGAGAAATTTGTGTGTAAACTAATTTAAGGGTTAACGATAGTATAAATGCCCTGTGATAAACAGTAATTACACAATAAATTCATTAACTAACAAACTCACTGGCTACAAGTGTGGCCGCGCGGACATAATTCTCCATACATTCCTATCCTGAGCTAATGTTTTTCAACCATCTCCTGTACAATCTAACTAACTAACTCACTGGTACTGTCGAACCCGTAGGATCATGGCCGTGCGGACATAAGCTCTCCATAATCCCTATCCTAAGCTAATGTTTTCAAATCATTCCCCGTATAATCTTATTCCCTCAAATCATAGTTAATGTTATTCTCCCACCTCATTCTTGGTCTACCAATTGGGCGTTTTCCCTCTTGTTTTCCTACAAGAAGCTTCCATGTACGTCTTTTATTCCCCATTAGTTCCACATATCCTGCCCATCGCAGTCTACGAGACTTAAGTATTCTTATTATATCGTATAAAGATCGTGTAGTTCACTGTTATGCAGTCTTCTCCATTCACCTGCCTGTTCATCTCTCTTTGGTCCAAACATTTTACTTCCCTCAAGTCATGGTTAAAATTATTCTTCCACCTCATTATTGGTCTATCAACTGGGCGTTTTCTCTCTGGTTTTCCTACAAGAAGCTTCCATGCACCTCTTTCATCCCCCGTAGTGCCACGTGTCCTGCCCATCGCAGTCTACAAGACTTAACTGAGTTCTTATTATATCTGGCTTCCTATACATATCATGTACGAGTAGCTCACTATTATGTAGTTTTCTCCTTTCACCTGCCTTTCATCTCATTCATCTAATATATACAAATTAATGTTTGTTTGTTCGTACTTTATGCGCGGCCATACCGTTGATCCGATTGTGATGGGGCTTTTTGCAAAATGTTCAGGGTACTCCCGGGATGAACATAGACTATAAGCGAGTTGTGATAATCAACTCCTATACCTTTGAAAATCGCCCTTTGTAGTGGAAAACATGAAAAAACTCTTTTGACGCTTAAATGGCTTATGCTGTCTAACCATAACAAATACGCAAAATTAATGTACACAGAATTGAATATCTCAAAAAGCTCTACAAAAAAAAGTCGGCGACAGCATATGTTTATCTTTTACGGATAACTCACAATAACCATTTTTGTCTTTCATTGATGCCAAGAAGATCGACACAAGTAGTCTATGTAGATTCCTGTGCAAGGATAGCAGCACATGGCGGGTAATTCTTTTACAGATAACTCAACAATAACGAATTTTGTCTTTTAGCTCATTCATGCCAAGAAGATCGAGATAAGTAGATTCCCGGGCAACATCGGGTAATCAGCATGGGAATCTTAAAATAATTACGATATACATTTATAATTAATTATTTTTCATTTTACTTATTCAACTAATCACAAGAAGTACATTAATGTTTGTCTTTCAGATCATTTATGACAAGAAGATCGGAATGAGTAGATTTCCGGACAACGCCGGATAATCAGAACGGGGTATCTAAAAGATATAAATTTATAATTATTTTTCCTTTCACTTATTCAACTAAACATAAAAGCACATTAATTTTCATTTATTTAGGCGTAGCACCGCATGCCGGGTTATTAGCTAGTTCCAAATAAAGAATATTTATGTAATCAGTATGAGGATATTTTTAAATGCACTAGCAAATTGCGTCCACGACTTCTCAGAAACTGTAGGACTCGGTCTTCGGACTAATATACCTAGTACACTCTGTTTCAACTCCCCTGTCGAATTCTATGTATGCCTTCCTTTTCTTCCTTGGTGATCGTCCGCTTTCCATATATCTCGGTGTTTTCCTTCTATAAGAGCTCTACCAGTTGATAAATCGACAAATGATCCTAGACAACAATTTTATATATCTCGTAATGCCACGCCTCATATCAAGTTTTTCGTGGTAAATCTGTAAGACCTCTGTCATAGCAGTTTCATGTAACAAGAAGGCACAGAGGTGCTCTTAGTATTCCACCATCACGTTTTCGCCAAAACATAATTGTTTCTAGCTAATCATAAATTACCTGTAGACCATCGTTGATACAATGTGTGACGAAAAGTCCGCGGTACGTTTTTAATGTGACGAAAAAACCGAGAAATTAGAGTTGTAATTATATCAATTACGTGGTGTTCGTCCATTGGTCGAAATTCGGTCACCGCACTTATCACTTTATTTATATTATACTAGACATTATTGGTTTAAAGTTTTTCTTAGGAACATTTTTGGACCAAAGAGAGGTGAAAAGACAGGTGAATGGAGAAGACTTGCATAACAGTGAACTACATGGTCTTTATAGGAAGCCAGATATAATAAGAACAGTCTCTTAGACTGGGATGGGCTGGACATGTGGCACGAATGAGAAAAGAAAGATGTGCATGGAAGCTTCTTGTAGGAAAACCAGAGGGAAATGCCCAGTTGGTAGACCAAGAGTGAGGTGGGAGAATAACATTAACTATGATTTGAGGGAAGTAGATTATACAGGGGATGATTGGAAAACATTATCTCAGGATAGGAATGCATGGAGAGCTTATGTCCGCGCGAACATGAACCTACGGGTTCGATAGTGTCAGTGAGTTAGTTATTGTATTAGACATTGTTAGTTTTGAATTGTATTTTATTTTGATATTGTACTGGACGTTTTATTATTATCATATATATAAAGAAAATCAGTTCACAAACAGAGGAGAAAAAGGCACTTAACAGTTTTGTATCGAAGGTAGGGAAAAACTGTTCCAAAATTATTTATTGATAAGATTGAAACTCGTCAGTCCTACTAAAAATCGGTTTAATTGACCATATTCATAATTGAGTCAGAAGTTTTTATACCTCACAAATATGTGTAATTATGTAGGATATATATATATATATATTATATACAACTTTCCTCATTAGAGGATTGCCACAAGAACAAAGTGATACAGACAATTAATTTTCGAAATTGATGAAATACATTTTGTAAATACATTAAATATTTTCAAATTGAAATTGAAGTATACATACTATAATGTAGATTTTTGTAAAGACGTTTCTGAAAATTGAAATTGATCCTCTAATGGCAGCGATGGCAATTTTAGAAAGATACACTCTGTCCAAATCTAAGAAATTCCAAAATTTAGGTAAGAATCCTGGTATAGTACCTCTTTCCCCGATCATCAATCCTGTGACAGTTATACTATCTAATTGATATTTATCTTTGTAATAGTCAATTGTTGGCTCATATGTGGCTTTACTTTCACAGTCAACTTCCTCGGGTTGGCCACTATGAATCTCAAAACGGATGGTGGGATCTAATATCAAACCAATTGATGACGGCGGTGATAGTATTCTAAATTAGCACCCACCATCATATGGGATTTATGTAGCTACAATAAGTAGCGGCTCCACAATGAGAAAACCAGCTATAACGACTATTTTAAAAGTTTAGTTTCTCTTCCAATTTTGTGATTTAGAGAAACCTTTGGAATTAACAGTTTGGGAAAATATATACATTCAGAAGAATAAATATAAAGTCATAAAATTTGATATTCCCGACGAGAATAATTTGATCTCCAAATAAATTCATAAAATCGACACCAGATGGCAGTTCAGAAACGCGGCGAAATTTCGACAGTTGGAGTTCGACTGAAGATGGAAATAAAACTATTTTTTTTGAAACCGGTATCGTGAAGACTCGCAACTTTATGAGATGAGATGTGAAAACATTTTCTCCAACTCATTTATTAATGTAAATACCTCATAGTGTTACCTCCCACTGTAATTTTGATTATATTTATACATATTAAAAAATAGCATATTCTAATGTTTTTTCTCTTTTTTTCTACCTTTGTGGTGCTGATAAACGCATTTAGTTGAGAGGTGTTCTATGTAACTTTAAAGCAACGGTACGGGAAGGTAATATTTTCAATTTTATTTGTAATTTGCTACGAATAATTAAATGGTCATTTCAGGGAAAAGTTAACAATAATTGTATTTCCACGAATGTAGTTCAAAACAGAGGTAATATGTGCTGTTCGGCCATATTTATATAAAAATTAACTTTTCTATGAACAAATATACTAGCTACATGTAAAACAATGCGTGGCGTGTTGACTTCATTGAATCTCCATGGTATTTTATTGCACTGGCTGCAACTATATCAAATGGATGGAAATATTATAGTTTATTAGCTTTGTTTTGTTTAATTCTAGGTATAAAACAATTCTCAATAGATATTTTTAATTTAATATATTTTGTAAAAAATGTTACTGTGTTTTACTCACCTTTTGCCAAAGATCGACTAGAGATGCTAATATTTTATTCTTTAAAATGTAGCGGACAACATAATTGCTTATTATTTAGTTGTGTATTGTCAGTTACTGAACCAATATTGTGTAGAAGTCCATTCATGGCAACTGGGTGTCCAATGAAGGGGATACGTTTGCAACTACGTAGTAAGGTCGATTGCATATTATAAACATCAACAGTTATCACTTTCACTTTGAACAAATTGAA
The DNA here is from genome assembly GCA_030220185.1 of Diploptera punctata. NCBI lineage: Eukaryota > Metazoa > Arthropoda > Insecta > Blattodea > Blaberidae > Diploptera > Diploptera punctata. The sequence goes on from JASPKZ010002971.1 coordinate 34,109, forward strand.
ACACGGAAGGTAATGATGATCTTGTAGAAAATTTACGGGGCTGTTGGCCGTAGTCTTGAGGCTTATAGTTCCCCGACATTTCGCCAGAGAATGCGTCCGGCATCCTCAAGGGTTGAGTAGTCTCTGGCGAAACGTCGGGGAACTGTAAGCGTCAAGACCACGGCCAACAGCTCGGAAATTTTCTACAAGATCATCATAATAACTCCGGCCGTGAAAGCCTAATTCAACGGAAGGTAATATTTAATTTTACTTTAATCATTATACTTAAATTTAATCGCGGTATTTATCCGGAGAAGGTACGAAGTACTGAAACAGCTGTAACGAATTTATATTTCAATAAATATGAAAATCATATAAAATTTTAACAGTTTTATTTTTATTTAATTAACTTATAATCGATTTTCATCAAGAAAACGTCAAATCAATGGACTACATTTGGTCGTTTAAAATTATTACCCGACCGGGGTCGTTTAAAAGTATTACCCGGTCGGAGTCGTTTAAAATTATTACTCGGTCGGGGTCGTTTAAAATTATTACCCGGCCGGGGTAGTTTAAAATTATTACCCGGCTGGGGTCCGTTAAAATTATTACTCGCCGTGGTCGTTTAAAATTAATTACCCGGTCGGGGCCGTTTAAAATTATTACCCGGCTGGGGTCGTTTAAAATTATTACCCGGCCGGGGTCGTTTAAAATTATTACCCGGTCGGGGTCGTTTAAAATTATTACCCGGTCGGGGTCGTTTAAAATTATTACCCGGCTGGGGTAGTTTAAAATTATTACCCGGCCGGGGTCGTTTAAAATTATTACTCGGTCGGGGTCGTTTAAAATTATTACCAGGCTGGGGTCGTTTAAAATTATTACCCGGCCGGGGTCGTTTAAAATTATTACCCGATCGGGGTCGTTTAAAATTATTACCCGGTCGGGGTCGTTTAAAATTATTACCCAGCCGGGGTCGTTTAAAATTATTACCCGATCGGGGTCGTTTAAAATTATTACCCGGTCGGGGTCTCGTTTAAAATTATTACCCGGTCGGGGTCGTTTAAAATTATTACCCGGCCGGGGTCGTTTAAAATTGTTACCCAGCCGAGGTCGTTTAAAATTATTACGCGGCCGGGGTCGTTTAAAATTATTACCCGACCGGGGTCGTTTAAAATTATTACCCGGCCGGGGTCGATTAAAATTGTTACCTAGCAGGGGTCGTTTTAAATTATTACGCGGCCGGGGTCGTTTAAAATTATTACCCGGCCGGGGTCGTTTAAAATTGTTACCCAGCCGGGGTCGTTTAAAATTATTACCCGGCCGAGGTCGTTTAAAATTGTTACCCAGCCGGGGTCGTTTAAAATTATTACCCGGCCGTGGTGATGGATTTTTAGGACGGAAAAATCCAAGGAGCAAGTCCTCCGGGAAGGAATTTAAGTCATGGGTCCCGAGTCTGAAGATTTTGAGGCCCGTAAAAGACCCTTAAGTCTGAATAAAGAGGCCTCTAAGCAAACTTTATCGACCTCAACGTCCTAGTAATACCTCAGTTGCCTGTTAGATGTCTTACTGGGTCGGTGTGTTGACCGCATACCATCCATGACATAAGGTAACTAAAATGAACTTGGTATAGAAAATCCTTACAGAGGAGAGGCTATGACTCAGCAGTGGGCTACGCCATTATAGATAGATATATCTAAATATAAAGACTAACTAACTCACTGGCATCATCGAACCCGTAGGTTCATGCCCGCGCGGACATAAGCTCTCCATACATCCCTATCCTAAGTTAAACTTTCCTATCTTTGTAATATAATCTACTTCCCTCAAATTATAGTTAATGTTATTGTCCCACCTCATTCTTGGTCTACCAACTGGGAATTTTACCTCTGGATTTCCTACAAGAAGCTTCCATGCACGTCTTTAATAAATATAAGGACTATAATAAAATAAAATTTTCTGTAAGTGGTACATTGAAATCAATCATCCTGTACATCTAGTCTGAAGGGTCAAGATACTGCCAGGTTTGTAGCAGTATTAGTTTAATTAAAATGTAATGTCTTATTCTAATAAGTGCTTCATTCTTTAGAAATGTCTTATCCTCAAAATTTCTATCCCTCATTAAAATAATACAAATACATACAGTGTGAATTCCAACATGCAGTGCATAGGGAATTAACATTTCCGTAACAAATGTTTAACAAAAATGTAAGTAGAATTTCATGTAGTTGGTCGGTCATGTGCAATAAACTAGACAAAGTCTTGGAAAAGAACCATCTATTTATTATTGCCAACATTATTTTATAAGCGCGTTAGGACACACTATTTTAATTTTTATTATATTATGTTTCAATTGTTTTTATTGCATATTATTATTAGTATAATACTATGAGAGGTTAGGAAGTGGTTTTACAGAAGCGAGGATATAATTAAAAACCGAGCGATTGTGGGGTTTTTAATTTCGAAATTCTGTAAAACACTTCACAAATGCGCGTTGTAAATTATTTTTTGCGCGATAGTGTTTTCAAAATAATAAATAATAGTAAAATAATAACATCTTTGTTGGAAATATTTGCGTTCATCATAAACAACTGACTAACGTTAACAGTGTGGCCAATTGTAATATGGTAAATGCCGAAAATAATTTTAGTTAGGACTACAGTAGGCCGTGACACCAATCAGTAATAAAATGGCGATAAGTACGAATTTACTGTTTTATATTATTTCAAATAAAGTTCAGTTCATTTAAATGCAGTGATTTGTTTCGTATAATGTATATTAACACTACCTTTTGGATATATTTTTGTATATACATTGTACGTACTATGCATAAAGGGCAGTGGTTTTACTTCCAGCATGAGGTAGATAGTATGTAATATTACAGTATAGGTTGGCAACCCATAAATAATGCACTACGGCCAAGTTGGCCCGTGCACATAGTAAATGTATTTCCTTTATTTTTTTTTAATACAATAAATTCCATTTCATCAATATCAAACTACAACCAGCAGGTCGCTGATCGATATTTGTTGATTTTTTCATGACCAAAATTGAATAGCAACTCTATTTATTTACCTGAGGAGTCGAAAAGCGTCATTAAATAATAATACTGCCAACCTAACTCAACTGGTTTCCAATTAGGGACGAAAATTACATGAATTGGTTAGGGATATGGTGGTGTACGTTGGCATATTACGTGACATTATGCTTTAGGCCGGTCAATGTTGTCCTAAGGTGAATTCAAACATAGCAATAATAATTATGTCATATATCTTCGCCCTGGTGAGTGGAAGAGGTCACGTAGCCTTAACTACACCTGGCTAAATAAATAAAATAAATTACGACCAGCCTCATGGCCTAGTGGTCAGCGTTACCGACTACTGTCCATGAGGTCCCGGGTTCTATTTTCGGTCAAACCACAGGATTTTTTTTCTTAAAGAGAATTATTTCTTGGTTGCCCACGGTCTGGAATTTAGGTTTAGAACTCTCCTGGTGCTTCATTATGATTTATTACCCATCATATCATCGGGGTAACATAACTCCGTCTTCCAGGTGCCCCAACCTAAGAAATGGATTACAATTCCGCCAATGCCAGGGGAGAAAGACAGAAATGTCATAAAAGACAACCTGGTGGCATTAGACAAAAACATTACAAACAGGAATAAGATGCAGAAGGAAATTAAACAAAGGCTCGATTCTGGAAATACATGTTGTTATGCATTAAGGGGGAACATTCCATGTTCCTAGGAACATGTCCCTATGTTTGAGCCTTTGGCATGGGTTCCCTGAAGTAGTCCCCGCCCGGAGAACCGAATGGGGGACTATTTGACCTCCGGAAAATTTTACCCCAGTTGAACCCATGTCCGCATTTCTTGACGGTTGTATTTTTACGGTGAAAGATCGTCACTCTTTCGACCAAGGTACTGGAAATGCGTGCTATTATGCATTGCAGAGACTCTTGATATCCCAACTCCTTTCAAAAAACGTTAAACTGAAAATATATAAAACTATTATTCTACCAGTTATGTTATATGGGTGCGAAACATGGACTCTTACTTTAAGGGAGGAAAGGAGATTACAAGTATTTGAGAATAAAGTACTTAGGAAAATTTTGGACCAAAGAGAGATGAACAGACAGGTGAATGGAGAAGACTACATAACAATGAACTACATGGTCTTTATAGGAAGCCAGATATAATAAGAACAGTTAAGTCTCGTAGACTGCGATGGGCAGGACATGTTGCACGTATGGGGAATGAAAGACTTGCATGGAAGCTTATTGTAGGAAAGCCAGAGGGAAAACGCCCAGTTGGTAAACCAAGAATGAGGTGGGAGAATAACATTAACTATGATTTGAGGGAAGTAGATTATACAGGGAATGATTGGAAAGGATTAGCTCAGGATAGGGATGTATGGAGAGCGTATGTCCGCGCGGCCATGAACCTACGGGTTCGATAGTGCCAGTGAGTAAGTAAAAAAAGGGGGTTCTGAAAATACATACAAACAGATGCAAAAAAAGGTGCTCCTGAAAATTTTAATTAAGGTTTAAACCAGTTACATAAACTCTATATATTCAGGGTGCTCAAAATTCCCCTTGCAAACTTCTAGGACTTGTAGAGGGAACTGGTTTGATAATATTTAGAATTGGAAATCATGTCCGGAAACTTACCGTTTCCGTGCTACAGCCATTGAAAATATGTTTTTAACACGACCACGTTTACAAGTAATTTATTATGATGCGTGACACAGTACATCACTTGTTTTACCATTCAACTCATTAATGACGAAATAAACAAAATAGAAACTGAATCATGACTTGCATTAATAATCCCGAATACACCCTCCACAATCATTTTTTGCAGTTTGCAAACCTTCGAAAAATTTTGACATTAAAAGAACACCAAGCCTTGGAATACTCGATAGGGAAATTTTCGATTTAGACGAATCGCGAAGAACTAATGTTAAGATATCAACCTGCAGGAAGAAGAAGACCAGGACGTCCACTCAAAAGACTTCTGGATGGTGTTTCTCTTGAGGCCGAAACGGGTCAACAAATGGCCTAAATTCGTGAATGTACTATGATTATGATGACGAATCGCGAAGCTATTACTTGTTGAGGCACGTGACGTACGTTCAGGCAATGCTTGTTTTCAAACGGCTGTAGCACGAAAATGGTAAGTTTCCGGATATGGTTTCCAATTCTAAATATTATCAACCCAGTCCATTCTACAAGTCCTAGAAGTTTGTAAGGGGAATTTTAGAGTACTCTGTATAATATGCATATCATTTTACACTAATTGTTTTTTCTTTATAGAATCCACAAGAGGTAATTCATAGTTCTTTAGTCCATTGCAATATTTACTTCGCAGATGCAATCAGTTTCGATAAATTGCGTTTTGAATTATTCTGAAAATACATACAACTTACCCTTCTTAACTTTCGCCTTGTTATTGTTGTGAAAATTCAGTTGTAATACTAATAAAAATAAGTTGTGGTTAGGTTTTACGCGGTTTCCCTCAATCCAAAGAGAAAATTCTGGAATAGAACCCCAAAAGGTCCGCTTCCGACTTCACTCTGCTAATTAACTTCAAAATTAAATTCAAAATTTAAACCGGGGCTAATGTATTTTACAGGAACCCGGGGTTCTACCTATTAAGGAGGACCAAAATGGATCGCTCACCGCCAACACTTAAGTGATGGCCGCAGAGCTTTCCATCTATCTATCTATCTATCTATCTATACGAGTAAAACACAGCCAACACCAAGTCGGTAGATAGAACACTGTTAAATTTTTACCAGTATTAACTGAACTTATTTTAAACTGTTACAGCAACTCTGTTGAAATTTAAATTTGACTTCACAGCTTCGAGCAGAATTACTATGGATGAATAGATGGAACCCCCCCATTTTCTCACCCTTATTTAAACATTCTAGCTACACCTTCCGGCACACCTACTTTTGTTACGACCTATCTCACCTTATAGCGAGAGTGACGGGCGATGTGTGCACATCTTAGAGCCTAAATCAAATTAATAGTCTTTATAATATTACTATTAAATCCACCTTCATATAAATATTTAATTCTATATCCCTTCTAATTAATATTATATTGTAATCCTTGCACAAACTAATACTAACTTGCACGTTTTCTCACCCTAACTTACTCACAAATGTAGGTGGTCTCTTGGGGATAGAATCCCCTTATATGTGAGCAAGCATTTTGGAAATTTCATCTAGCGGGAAATGTGTTATCACATCGGCCACACGAGGTCAAGTCTCTTGTTCTCCAATCGAATATTCACTGGTGGCACAGTGGTATAGAATTGCCATTTTAATTCTTCATAAAGCGGTTCCTAAGACAAGTAAAAGGATGTACAAGACTTGATAGAATAAGAAATGAGGATATAAGAGAAGAATTGAAAGTACAGCCTTTATTGGATAAAGTCACGAATTACAGACAGAAATGGATTGATCACATGGATGGAATGAGTAAGGAGAGATATCCATTGTTAGCCAGAAATTATCAAGCAAGAGGAAGGCGTGATGTTGGAAGACCTAGAAGACGTTGGGCTGATGCAATATGAAGCCGGAACGGGCAATTGCCTAATCCCTGGAGTGATGATGATGAATTCCTCATAAATTAATAATATTTTTTAATAAATAAAGGAATTGAAGGGCATAGGGCAGTAATATGATAAGCCACATTCTGTTAAATAATATTATTTATTATATTGATAGCAAATAAATGTATTGAACTATTCATAAAATCATTGTAAGTGCGCCAGTGATGAGTTAAAACATATATAGGCTACACACAATGTATTAACAACAATATTGCCTAATTATTCTCTGTCCAGCCTAAGAAAAACACGCCAGCAAAAATGAATTAAGTGAATAAAATTAATCATTTGAATATTTTAAAATAATAAATATTAAGCATCTATTTTTGCTTATATTATTATAAAATCAATATATAACTAATTACTTTCTTCTGTATTATTGGTTATAATCCATTACATTATATGATTTATATTATTTTATGTAAATCATTCTCTATTCCATTTATTCTTTTGTTAGAATAAGTCTTATTCCCAATACATTATTATTTTTTATTTGTATGTGTCATAATTTATGTAAAATGAAACTGGCCCCTAACTTTAAATGTATATATTCTATTGTATTATTCATGTAACTGAACTGCACCCGAGCACGAGCACTTGCTCATTCGGGTGTCAATACTGTAACATTTATTTGTAAATAAAATTTATTCTTATTAAAAAAAAAAGGGCGGGTAATCCACGAAGCACATGACTGCTGCAGTTACTGCGATTCGTTCATGACCAAAGCACAGTTCAGCGGAAGCGAAAAAATAGATCATGTACTCGATTAATATAATTACGTATTTAAGGTTATTTACGTTAACTATAGTTGATGAGAATACAGTATATACCTACATATTTCTTCGAAGGTCGGAGACTAAGTAAAAATTCGCATTTGTTTGAAACTGAACGATTCGTGAGAGAAAGTTGAATGCCAGTTACAAATATGGCGGCTGCCGGGTAGTTTATGTTAACTTAACTCGGCGATAAAATGTGTGATAAATTACTAGAAGCACAAAGGTAAATTGTTAAAGAGTTGTGAAAAATGGTGTTAAATGTATTTTGTAAGTTTATGGATCATATCCTGGCAATGTAGTGAATAATATAGTGAAATTAACTGCAGAATATACTGGTGTGTCGGAGAGTAGTGTTGTACATGATGATCTTGCAGAAGATTTCCGGGCTGTTGGCCGTGGTCTTGAGGCTTGTAGTTCCCCAACGTTTCGCCAGAGACTGCGTCCGGCATCCTGCAATTGCCAGTCTCAAGACAACCCTTGAGGATGCCGGACGCAGTCTCTGGCGAAACGTTGGGGAACTACAAGCATCAAGACCATGGCCAACAGCCCGGAAATCTTCTGCAAGATCATCATAGTAACACCGGCCGTGAAAGCCTAAGTCAATATATTAGTGTTGTACATGTTCGCAGGGAATTAAAAGTAACTAGTAATATCAAAACGCCCAACAAAAAGAGGAAAAGGCCTATACCTGTTTTAAGAGTGCTGGACGATTTTGTGAAGTGTACAGTTTATTACAAGTTGCATAGGTTTTTTTTTTTATTTTATTGCTGTAAGTACAGTTATTTTAATTTAAATATTTGATTTCAAATAATTAGTTTCATATAACAATTATAATTTAATTAGTTTTCGACAAACCATTTTAAATGTTAATACAACCTGCAACATTAAACATTAAACGATTGTTGTACATGAAGTTATCGGCTTGTAACAATCAGCTGACAGAATTCGCCTGCACTCTTACACGTGCTGCGCGGAGTGATACGATCGGAATTTAAATGTCATAGTGTGCTTCTTACGTTTGACAGATAATAGTATTTATAATTTCTTGAAAGATTAAAATTCTTATATCTCAAAAATGTGTTATATAATTAAACTTATTTAGTTTGTTATTTATATTTGTTTCCGTTCTGTATGATATTTCGCATAATAGGAAGTTATATTTTGTCACTTGTTCTACTTTATTTTCTAATATTATCTTTGTCCGAACTGGTTGAGCGCCCTTGAAAGCCATTGTTTTTTATTTTCCTGGTGATATTTCAATATTATATCCTCACACCAATAGCAGTATATCAAAGAACAGATAAAATACACAACACTGAAATGAGACAAGTAAATGTAGAGAAATTAAACACAATAATAGTGAAATACCGAACAAACTGGAAAGAACATTTAGCAAGGTTGACTGAGAATATAATACCAAAAGCAGCATGCAACTATTCACCAAGAGGAAGAAGAAGTTTGGGAAGACCAAATAAAAGATAGAAAGAACAACAATTTGGAGCCGGAACAGAAATAAGCTATCTCAGAAAGAACAATATGTGGCTTATCATGTTATTGCTCAAAGCCCTTCAATTGAAATATCGATTGGAATCGTTAAAATGAGACGTTACTGGTATAAAAAAATTAAGCACAGCCTGTGGCAACAGAAATATATTCAATACACATTTATTCAAATCATCCATTCACAATAAGCACAATTATTGTAGCGGTCATATGTTCCGTTGTGATGTAAATTCAATGCATTTTAATTAACAAAGAGCTATAACACAATTTGTAATTGCTATCATAGTTTCAAAAAAGTAATATACAGTTTCTTCTCCTCTCATATGTTTATTATTTTATTGTATTGTTTCCTGTATGTTAAATAAATTATAAACATAGTACAATATCGATGGATATCCCTACAAAAAATAATAAATTATTATGCAATTGGTAACTCAATGAAGAATCATTAGCTGTTATAACGCTATTAGCAAACTGTTGTTGTTATAGTATTATTTATAGTTTGATAACAAAGGTAAAGCTGTTAAAATTTAACAGTCACACTTTAATAATATTTTCGACACGTTTTTCTTTGTATCACTTATGTTAAAACACAATTATAAGCACGTATTAAAATAGCACCATTGTCTTTAGCAGTAAAAGCAATGAACATATTTGTCACATCACCATCATTTTACAAGTTAACAGTTATACATAACAGTTTTATTCATTTGTATCTGAAATGTCTGATATCTTTCAAATAGATGAACTTGTTAGTTAAATGTCAAATATAATAGAAAATGCATGGATTCTTTTTATTATAAACTAAGAATATTTACTAATATCGTTTTATCATGCTGATACTGACATTTTCAGTGAATATGCGTAGATCCTTAACTGTGGCCATGTTTTAAGCGAATTGTTGTATCCAAACTTTGGGAATTGAATCAATATTTGTATTTCTTTCAATATGAATGAATGTTAAGTGATTCCGGGCTATGTGGCCGTGGTCTATTACCAGTGTTCCTATCAGATGTTTCTCCCTCAACTGAGGAGGGATTCTTCAGTGGCGAGTACTTTTAGATGTTGTTTCCTGGTCGGAGGCTGAAGATGTCCTCCGCAGTTGAGGGAGAGGCTCGACTGTGAACCTCCGACCAGGAAACAGCACCTAAAAGTACTCGCCACTGAAGATGCCTTCCTCAGTTGAGGGAGAAACGTCTGTAGGGGCATCACTACTTGAGCCTCCAACCAGGAATCAACACCTAGAAATATTCGCCACTGAAGATGCTCTCCGCAGTCATGGGAGAAACGTCTAGTAGGAGAACCAGTAATGGACTGCAGCCACATAGCCCGGAATCATTTAACATTATGATTACCGGCCGTGAAGGCCTGCATTCAACTATCTTTGAATATTAATTTTAAATAAATTTCATCCAGAGATTATGAAGGTAATAAAGTTGCTTAAGTACAATGCGTAAATATATTGAACGACATTAAAAACGACTTTTTAAAATTCTATTAAATATTATGTAAAAATAAAATTTTAAAATTATCATAAAAGCCCGAAAAGAATCTATAAAGCCAATTATTTAAACTCAAAAATAATAGCTTAGCAATATTTTCAGACTAAAAAGTACAATGAATATTTTACCAAAATTGATTAGTATGGCCAGGTAGGCCGGATAAAGGACGAAAATACATAAGACAGGACCTGGTCAGTGTGATATATCAATATTGGAGACTTTTAAGACCAAAATAGTCAGTGTTTTGTAGCGAGACCAAATAAGGCATGAACAGCGACGTAATTCTAAGAAAATATATTATTTTCAAATAGCTAATAGGTTATTTAGAAAAAAAAAGCTTTAGTTTGATTTCCACAATACATTTTCTAAGTCCTACAGAATAACAGTGCACATGCGCAAACGTTTATACAGTGATGTTAGCTGGAACCACATATCTATGATACCCTACAAAAAGTTAATAGAGATGCCACTAGATGGAACAACGTAACTGTAAAATCCATATGACCAATCTTCGCAATAAATTCCCAAACGTTTATTAGAAATGGATGTATACCAAAGTACAGCCTTTATTGGATAAAGTCACGAATTACAGACAGAAGTGGATTGATCACATGGATGGAATGAGTGAGGAGAGATATCCATTGTTAGCAAGAAATTATCAAGCAAGAGGAAGGCGTGATGTTGGAAGACCTAGAAGACGTTGGGCTGATGCATTATGGAGTAGGAACGGGCAATTGCCTAATCCCTGGAGTGATGATGATGATGATTATGATGTATACCAACTTCTCTCTTCCTAACCTAACAAAATAAATCACATGCAGATTATTTAATAAACTATAAACTAACATTGTGTACACTAACTTTTCATATCGGAACCTAACAAAATGAAGTTAGTTTCTTGAAATAAGGTGTGGAATTACTTGTGACTTTTTCTGAATTCTTGTGTGAGTTGTATTAAGCATTCGCGCATCTCGTGCATGCGCACTGCGTTTCTGTAGAGCTTTGAAGATACCATTATGTAGATAGATAAATATTAATAATTTAAGGGTATAGGAAGGAACTGGATATGTCATTTTTTCCTTGAAACCTATAAAACCAATTTTTAGTTGTACAACATCCATACTTCTTTACCTGTATGGCAGACTTTGGAGATAAATAAACTCATGACTAAATTGTATATTTTACTGTTTCACACTTCTAAATGATAGTGCTTTTCATAGAGAATTTAGTGACACCTCAAACACTATTTCGACAAAAAAGTGACTTACCTAGTAATTTCCCTGTACCCTTCAATTGTAAAAAATAAAATCTTATAAGTATCGTTGTAAACCGTTTAAAATAGTACGAAGTATTAGTAACGACAGAAGAATTACGTATAGCAACATAATTGCAAAAATATAGTATGGAAAATCAAGTGGAAATTACTCTAAAGCTGGGGCGTTATTTCAATGTTACACTAAATAAATGCAATTTAAAATGTTTATGTTTATGTTATAATCAATGAAAATAATATTGAACATTTTATAATTATTAAAATTCATCGGAGAACATATTGTTTAAACAACTCACCTCATAGGATTCATGCTTCCATGATATCGCGATTTCAAACATAATCATGTTCATCGTCAGGCTGACGATGAACATGATTATGTTTGAAATCGCGATATCATGGAAGCATGAATCCTATGAGGTGAGTTGTTTAAACAATATGTTCTCCGATGAATTTTAATGATTATACCTCATAATGTTTACTTCCCAACATTAATTAAATATAATTTTATAATTACTTTAATAATTAAAAAACATATTAAAAACGCAGAGTTAAAATATTAATAATTTACAATACATTTATGAACTTAAAAAGTAGTAATATTACAGAATGTCACATATGATGTTGAAATACAACAACACGATATATATATATATATATTCATTAAACATCTTTCTATCTTCGTGTTTTTATAGCTGCCGTCTTCCCGTGCCAAATCTCCAAAACCTACGATCTTGGGCATCTTCAATGCTTAGCCTTCTTGCTTGCATTATGATCTTCATGCATTCCTTCCATGTTAACTTTGGTCTCACTCTTTTCTTCTTCCCGATCGGTTGCCATTGATATAGCAGTTTCGGCCATCGTTCATTTTCCATTCTTAAAACATGTCCTAGCCATTTAATTCATTCTCATCAATTCTTTCAATTATGCTTTCTTCTGCTTCCATTGTGTTTCTAATTTACTTATGTGTGACATGTTCTAATTTTGAGTTTCTGGCACTTCAGCGTAAATAATCAATTTTTAGAGCTATTAGTATATTCTTGTAGTACTTATTGAATGTCCATTCCTAACTTCCGTACACTGCTACATATTCCAGCAATGTTTTATAATTTAGGAATTATTAAAGGATCTCCACTCAATACTCTCGTAAGGTACAGTAACTGATTTTGAGATGACAGATTTAATTTTGATTTTTCGAAGAACATACGAGGGTTTATCTGTCTTATTCATTAAATATGATTTACGAATTATTACAAGAGAGAATTGCCGCATGGTACGTGCCAAGTAATATAATGCATTCCAAGTCTTTGCGAAATGACAGACTTTAATTTAATTTCATCCCTTAAACTCATATTTTACTCAAGTACTTACGTGTATGCTATGTGTTTAATATAAATTCGCTCCAAATTACACCAAAATTAAGACTTTTAATAACAGGAATTTCAAATTATATCAGATATTAAAGAACGTACTTAGCATTAAAACATCAGTTTCTATATTACATAGTTTCATAAAATAATACTAGAGAAACTTGAACTATTGACCTTATTTTTTTGTCCAATATCAGATTGTCATTACGACATTTCTGACATTCTCTCCTCGATTGGTGGAATTGTAACTCTTCTGTGTTTAGGGCATATAGAAAATGGAGTTACGGTATCCCGATCATATGACAGGTGATAATAATGAGGCATCAAAAGAGTTAAAATAAGTTTCGCTTATTAGTTAAGACGTTATGAAGAGGAAATAAGAAATAGAAATAATAAAAGAAAATTTGCAATTGGTTGCCTCAATGGAATATTGTGGGATAAAAATATATCTTCTTCATAATCATAATTTGTAGGATTTTCATCCTGTTTGTTTCCGAAATCACTCATCCGAGGAAGACATATTGGATGTGCATTACCTGTCTATCCTTCTCTTGGCTGGTCTTCCTCTAGTTCTTCTCCCGTCCATTGGTCTATCTTCTTTAGCTCGTTTTGCAAGTTGGTTATATACCATTCTTTCTATATGACACTTCCAATATTTTCGTCTATCTATAATAAATTTGGTTATGTCTTGAATATGACATTTGTCCCTAATTGTGTATTTTATCAAATAATGTTTTCCCCTGAATAATTCTTAAGATCTTCATTTCACATGTGCTTATTATTTGTTTAGTTTTTGTTGTATCAGCCCTAGTTTCTGCCCCATATACGATAACTGGTCGAACTATCGTTTTGTATAAGCGGGTTTTGCTTTCTATTGATATATGTTTGCTGCGCCAAATTAAATCTTTCATATATCCTGATATTTGTGCTGCTTTATCAGCTTGTTTCTTTACTTCTTTTATTAAATTTTTAGTGTTTGTTATTAATATACCTAAATAATTCAATTCTTATATTTTTTCTATAATTTTTCTTTCCACTTCTAATTTGCATCTTATTGGTTCTTTTGATACTGTTAAGCATTTTGTCTTATTGGTATTCATTTTCATATTGTATTTTTTGGCGTTTATATTAAAATGATGTAAAGATCTTTGTAAATTATCTTCAGATTCTCAAAGGATAACGACATCATCTGTGTAACATATCAAGTGTAATCTAGTGTTTCCAATTTTAGGATAAAAATATAAGAAATAATAAAATTAATATGTAGAATACAATTGTTAAAAGCAATATTACTTAGAGAGCAGAACTTTGGTCATTAAAAACAAATAAGTATCTTTTGGCAACGGAAATGGATTTTATTCGAAGGACAGCAAGAATTTCAAGAAGAGAAAAAAATAGAATTCAGTTATAAGGGAGAAGATGAAGATTGAAGACACTATTTTAGATTATATTACAATTCAAC